>OY757907.1:15409599-15574599 GCA_963585895.1 Sepioteuthis lessoniana
TATATTCTGAGTGACCCCCCCCCTAAACAACTCTGTACACATTTAAAAAAAAAAAAAAAAAAAAAAAATCTATCTGTGGTACTATTTTTTAAAGAGTAAATCTCTGCAGATATCAAATAAGATTTTAAAGTTATCTAAATTCGAAAAGATCTCATCCATATGTGAACTAGTAGACAAGCCATAAACGTATCTTCCAAGGTGTGGTCATCTATATCCATTCTATGGCCAAAATAACATTGTAAGAAGATTCAGAATAACAAGTTTAAATAACTTATTTATAAAACTAATAAATTTTACTAACATTAATTTAGTATGTAAATTGTAGAATTGAAAAAGAAAAGTGCATGTAAAGGTTTTAACATTTTATATTTGAAATTTCATGTTTTTATCTTTCTAGCAAGTACTTTTGAATTTAAGTAGTAACAAACAAACTCACATTGCCTTATCTTTTATTCACTTAGGTAAATAAAAGGTAATTAGAAACAGTTTAGGAAAAATACTGTAGGTAAAACAATAGAAAATAACAAGTTTCATGTACTGATAACAATGTATAAACTGAATAAGTCAGTGTTCAGCCAAATAATCATTTTATCATTCTATGAACTGGAGTAGTCACTGTCATAATCATTCTTCCAGGAATGAGAAATAATGATTTATGAAATGAAGAAACTGATTTTCAACCACCTAATATTAATAAAAAGGTTACGAATAGAAAAAAAAACAAAAAAAGCTAAAATACAAAGAAATTCATGTCTACAATTTGTCCACTTCTAAAATACTTTTTTCTTCTTTTCTTTCAGCCATAATTGCTTTTCATCACTCAATTAGGAGGTTCAGCAAGTAACAAAATCTAATGTAATTAGAAAAATTGGATTGATCAGTTTTAATGGTGTGTCAACCTGTCTAGTGTTATTTTATGTCTAGAGGTCAAGGAATTGTATTCATATTTATATTTTTGTGCAGTTGTTTATAAAGAGTTTTCTTTGTATATAGTCTTATTGAATTAAAGTAATTTTCAAGTTGATATTTTTGACCCATAGATGATACCCTAACAGGTACTACCACTTCAAGACCTGGTAATGAAAGTATATTCCACACTTCCCAAAACTTCAGAATTGGAGCCTCATCATCAGATGCAGTTTATCCCCTCTAGGAGAGTGTATTATCCCTTTGCAGAAGATACAGTCAGTGTATTCTAGGTTTTGCTGACAGAGCAGATAATTAGAAAGAAACAGGATTTAAAAAAAATGTTACTAGAAATAGAGGTTAACAGATTCTAATTAACAATCAAATAATCCTTAAATAAGCTATGAATTTAACAATTTATTTGCTATGAAGCCAAAAGACACTTGGAAAAAGAAAAGAAAAGAAAAGCCCATTATCTGTGGCTGTTCCTCAGAAATGGATGCAATCAGATTCATAAAACAATGCATTCTGAATTGATTAGATCATACCAAAATCTACCCCTTAGAAAATATGCCAATTTATGAGTCGACTTGAGAAAAGTGTGTTATATATAATTTTTAACTTTGTATTATATTTTATGGATCTAGATCAACAGACTATAAAAAGATTTTCAAGAGAGAAAAAAGAAAATGCCAACAGCTAATAATGAAAGTTATACAGCTAAGGTACTACATTTATCTAAGCCATAAATGACTCCATTCAATAAGAAATTATTTGGCTATTGATTGCTGAATTGGAAGTTAAAAAACTGAATATAACTCACCAAACTTTCATGGTTGAATAAAATGAGGTACTGGATTAGATATGCAAGCCAAGCAGGAGACGAGGTTTAAATATCATTTGCCTATTAAAACTAACAATTTATTCCTAATGTTTATAATAGAACTAATTTGATATAAACAGATATAAATATTCTTAATTTCAGATACTTTCTGATCAGGATGTCAGCAACATAACATAAATGATAAGGCTCTGAATAATCCAGTATTACTTATGTTGCTGAGGTCCTGATCAGAAAATACCTGAAGTCAAGAATATTTATAACTATATTTGTTTATATTAAATTTGTTCTATATATTATATTTTTTCAAGTACATTTGCATTTACAATCATGATGAAGCAATTTTTGCATCATTTCTTTCTATAAAATCTTGTTTTATAATAATACAAGTTGGGATTCTAAGAAATAAAACAATTGTCCACAGTATCAATGAAAAGATGATTGATATTAATGTCATTTCAATCTATCCAGGATTATTTTATGCCGAGAGGTTAGTGAATTGTCTTCACTGTATGTTTATATTTACATTTTTTGGATAGTTTTTTAAATTTTTTTTTTTTACATGGTCTTATTGAATAAGACCATACATAAAAAAAAAAAAAAAAAAAAAAAAAAAAAAGAGTTTTTCATTATTGAAATACTTTAAACTCCTTTTCATCTATCCATCTATATAAATAAAAGGAGTTATGTCTGTTTTGTTATGTATGTATTGACTTTTAACTCAGAAAAGAGATGTCGTTGAGCATTAAAATCGAGCATACACTCTGATGTTTATAATATAGAAAATTTACTTTTTGATTAAATGATATAATTCAATTATCAAAAAAAAAATCAATTGATTTGTAGAACTCTTCATAGTTCTTCATAAGTACAAAAAGCATGTGCAACTCTTCAGTTCTTAAGATTAACCATCATTAAATATCACACAGATTCCATAGCCGAAATTTGAATTTAATGCTTTTTTGAAAACTATTATTCTGTAATTTGGAACTAATTGTAAAAAAAATTCTTAATTCTTTGGAGAACTGAAAAATTTTTTTAAATGTTTCAAACCAAGAGATATTAAAAAAAACAAAAAAAAACAAAAAACAAAAAAAACAAAAAAAAAACATTTAAATATAAACAAAAAAAAAAAAAAAAAAAAAATTTTACTTATATTTCTTAGCTTCTTTTTGTTGTACCTACTTATAAATGTTACATTTTTAGTGTGTAAAAAATAAATTAAAGATTAAAAGAAAGCATTGTTTATCAACAATTCAAAAACTGATTTTTTTAAAACAAATACTTTTCATATTTCTTAGAACAAAATATATTAATTTTTAATTAGTGTAACTGGAAAAAAAAAAAAAGAAAGGAAGAAGTAAAAGAAACTATGCAAAAATTTTATACCTAAAAATAAGGATACATTTTTAATTCTTAGCTTCTTTTTATTGTAACATTTTTATAGAGTCAAAAAAATGAATACATTTTTACCACTGTAACTTAACAGGCAATGAAGAACTAAATGTGAATTTTTGTCAAAAAAGTCTTAAAAAAAATATAAAACTATAATAAAAAAAAAGGGGGGGATCAAACCTCATATTTCAATTTCTCATTCCGATCTTCACTTATTGTAGTGATACAATATCTATGCATCATAAGCAATAATACATTGTAAAAAGGAATCAATTCTGTATAATTAAAAATAAATAAATGAAATAAAAATGGAACAAAATATTTTTTCCTAGTTAATAGATCTAAATTAATTTGGTTTCAATCAGTATATTGAAATTTGTTGTAGGTTCTAAGATTTTGAATCTATTCCACCTACAATAAAACTTATGCTCACAGAATAATGATTATCATAGTTGGAAATAGACAAGAGTTCAAATCCTGGACAAGGCTGTTTGCATTTCACATAGCATTAATACTCTTAGGAAAAGTATGAATTCAACTGTTCTCTCTTCCAACTATGGGTAAATTGTAGAGCAGACTAGACCTTGGTATGACAACCAGTCTAGGAGAAGGAAAACTGAAGTCAAACCAGTTGTAATATACTTAAAAATTGACCTTGCGTTGCATCTTGCTTGTGGCTAAGAGGTTGAGTAAATACAAACTAAAATAACTCTTCAAACTTTTATTGATTGATGACTAAATTCTCTCCCGCTTTCTAAACTGAAATCTCTTTCAAAATTGTGAAACAAAAATCTTATTTCTGGTTCACTTACAGCATTGACTCTAAAAACAGAAATTATATGCTTGGCAGTGTCAGATCTATTATAATACTGCTAATAAAATGTAAAAATCAAATTGAATAGTTCTTCATATTTACTTACAAGAAATATAGTAAAAACAAAGAAATTAATCTTTCTTATTGAGTAATCAACAATTATTTTAAAAAGATAATGATTAAGATGTTATTGTTTTAGAGAGAGAAAAAAAAAAGAAACTTAATTTCATGATGAGCAACAGTTACTAAATGCCTTCTAATAACCATCTTACTCATCCAAGAAATCAGTATACACACAATTACATTATTATCCTAATCACAAATAGATTGAGATAAACATATGTGAAGTAAAACTTTTTTCATGCTGATTTGAGACAAATTTTCCTTCTAGTTTCATAAACAAATTCACTGAGATATCAATGAATCAAACAATTATTTAACTCAGTCTTATGCTACTGAACATCTAATGGAAATAAAACACTAACTAAATACCTTTTAATATATTCTTATATGATTTATGATTGATTTTAATAGCATGTCAGTTATTTTATGCCTACAGATTAGGGAATTGCATTCATTGTTTGTTCACATTTACATTTTTGTGTAGTTGTTCCTTAAGTTCTTTTTTTTTTTTTTTAACCCAGTCCTATCAAATAGGAATATTTTTTTAAATAGATTTATTTGAGGCACAACCACTCTAGGTTAGAGTGAACCTGGAAGTAATGGCAATGAAAGGGTATGCCAAGCTCCTCAGATCTGGGGGCTTACCATCAAATGCAATTTAGTGTCTTATATTACTTTATATAACTGAAATTATTTCGTTTCATTTGTTTAAAGTTATTTAAACTTGTATCCCTATCTTTGTTACCTTGATATCATTTTGTTCTGGTGGAGCCACTGGCTTACTTCACAAGTACACGTCATATTCTCAGTTCATCTTTAGAGATTCAAAACAGAATTCCGTTCACATTTTTCAAATTTGTAACATATACACAAGGAACTCAGACATGTGGAACTGTTCTTAGTGTTGAAAAATAAATAGAAATAAAAAATACATCATAAAAATAACAAAATAAAAAAGGTGTGGGAGAGTTCAGTAAGATAAGAGATTCTGTTCAAAGCTCTTTGAAGATTTACTGAAATGGAACATCTACAAAAGAGAACCTGATGCTCTCATAAGGATCCCGAACAAATTTTACGGTCATAGAAATGAACTTTCATGACAATTTCAACAATATTCTATCTTAAAAAGTTGGTTTAATGTTGATTAAAATTAAAGTTAAACTTATTTTTGTTCATTCAAGCTTTTGTTCGAATAATTGAAATCCTTTGTGTGAAGTTACATTGTGGCTGATCTATTCTACAGCCTTTTTCCTATTTCCAATTTTTATAAAAATTTTGAACATATTCCATCAATTATATGAGTCTTTTATTCAAATAGTTATTTTTTTTTTTCCAATTTTGAAATACCCCCCACCAAACAACCAGATTAAAACCAAAAATCAATTGCTTAAAATCACGAAAGACAATTTCGTCTGTTTGTTATTGTGCACCTTACCTTTGCCATCTTTTGTATGTAAATTTTTTCTAAAACTAATAGAATCAACTAACTAGTCTGGTCTTAGACAAATAAATCCTCACTCACTATCTACGACTGACTTATTAAAAGCATCTTTTCGCATCAAGTCTAAGTGGGCATTACAAAATAAAAATATTTAGACTATTTTATTTGTTTTGGAAAGCCAAAACGACAATTCCTGGATTGATTAACATAACTTTGAATAAAATCAGGCTATAAGTAATAATTAGCAACAGGTATAAGTCATTAGTCATTTAAAAGTGAAAAACAATGAAATAATTTGACCTTTTTAAACAAATGATTAAATGCAGTTTTGTATCTGCTTACGTATAAGGAGTATACAAATAAATTATAACCAATGATAAAACTAAATAGGTATTTGTACATAAGATTAATGTAAAAAATAAAATTAAAAAAAAAAAAAAATAAAAAAAATTAGCCAATAGTTGGAAATTGTAGAATCGTGATTTTTTAAAGTTTCAATTTAATTATGCTCCCAACTTTTGAAAAATCTGTTCGTAGTGGAGTTTATGTTACATAAAAAAGCTCAACTAGACAAGACATTTTTATCGATTTGTATTTCCAAACATAAAAATAGCAATAGGTAAATATATAAATAAAACAAAACAAATAAGTCACTGTGTGCTGTTGATTAAAAATTCAAATAATACGTATTAGACAAAAATCATAAACACTATTTTCATAAACTTTTTCTTCAATCTTATGTTATTGCGTTTTTTTCTTTTTTTTTTTAATGACTGACAACAGTGACACCAGGTATTTTTGTTAAAAGTCCTTTAAATGTTTATTATTTAATGTTTGTAGTTGTGAAAATTGTGTAAACAATTTTTACTGAAGCAGACCGAAAACTAAAGAAAAAAAATCTAATAATTATATTTTCCAGTATGTGCAAGAAATATTTTAACTAAATAGATAACGAAGTAATTGTTGGATAACAACAACTAACAAATCATTTTCAGGACATAAACAAAAACAGTCCATTAAAAAACAAAAACAAAAAACTGCAGACAAATTGGTTTTGTTTATTCGTTAGTTTTTTTGTGTTCTTTTTTTTTATTACTTTTTTTGTAATTGTTAAAAAAAATCATTTTCATAAAACAGCTAATATCTTTAAAAAGAAAAGAAATTTCTAAGGTGCTTTTAATAGAGAGAACAATGATGAGGATGTTTTTTTTATAAGTTCATACATAAATTTTCGTGACGCACTTTTATGAGAATGTGAAAGTTCATTTTTAGGAATTAATAGCTAATTACACACACAGACATATATGTGTGTGTGTGTGTGTGTGTGTGTCATTTTACTTTAATAATATTAGAAAATCTAAAAATAAATAAATGAATAAATAAAAAGCGAAAATATTAGAGTTAAAATGAATTTTCAATATCAAGTGTTGCTAAGATTCAAGAAATGTTTTTTCTTTTTTCTTAGCTTGATACGAAAATTAGCCAAGATTGGTAAAATACAAAAAAAACAAAAAAAAACAAAAAAAAAACTGTACTTATTATTGCTTTTTTAAAAAAATAAATTAACAAAACTAATGGCATAATTTTGAAAGTGCGGCAATAAATTTAAGGGAAAAATGTGCAACTATTTTCATATTCTACTGTCTCGAACCTTAAGCAAATGGAATGAATGAAGCTTTTAATTCATTGCCATCACAATGCTTTTTTGGAGAACAAAAAAAAAAAAAATGAGATGATCGGATTTATTTGTATACATATTTTTATTTGTTAAAGATCAAACAATAAAATCCATCTTTCGTTGCTTACCTTAATTTGTTCAGTTTCGACTTGGACCATTTTCTCTCTAAAATCAACACCGATCGTTGCTTCAGTTTTGTCGGGAAATTTTCCGCTACAAAACCTGTAAGTGAGGCATGTCTTGCCGACATTTGAATCTCCAATGACAATTATCTTAAAGATTCTTTTTTGGGCTTGCTTTTCAATGACTGTTGTCAATTGAGTACCTCCTGCCGAGGTGTTGGCCGAGCTGGAACCTGGAGCCCCGTCCCCATCGCTGGCTGAAGAAGACGAGGCAACAGCAGCAGTAGAAGCAGACAACGACGACGACGCCGTGTTGTTGGACATTGTTAACGACTCTTCGCCTTTTCTTCTCGCACCGTGTTGATTGTCGTCATCATGGCCGCTTCCAGCTGACCATTTGGCTCCTCCTCCTGTTGGCTCGATGCTCGATACAGACGAATCGGGATTCATTCCAGGAGATTCTCATGCAACAAATAAACCAGCTACTTACGATTGAGGAAAAAGAAAAGATTCTAACGATAGTTTGTCTTAGTAAATAAGTACAAAGAATTACAATAACACAGAGCTAGGCCCTACAGAACTCAACTAGCTTCCATGCTTGTTTACGTACTCGTGCTAAAGGCTAATGGGAATTTTGTGAAGAAAATAAGAGGTCGATAAATAATTGATTCAGAATAAACAATTGAAGAAATTTAATCACTAAAAAGTCAATCATTTCATCTGTGGAAATAATTTCTTCCGTTTACGTAAAAACTTGTCCGGAACCCTCGCACATACGAGAAGTTAGGTAGAGGACCTAACGCCATATTGAAAAATTTCACCACGAGGTGTTGGGTCTGCGAAGTAAGAATACCTTTGTACGAATCCCGTGCTTAAAACAAGCGTGGGGATCACCAGTATGCCAACAAATAACCCTCTCCCACCTAAAGAATATGCACTCTTCAAAAGAATTTTGGTAAGCTTTCCTCTTTTGTTGCCCGATTTAGAGTTTTTTTTCCGCGGCGACTTGCTGCTACTGCCTGTGTAAAGTTATGCTGAATCATAAGAACCATGGTCTATGCGGGCCTTTCTACTTTGTTTTTTTTTAATATGTGGTTCATTCACCGACATACAATTGATTTAGTTTATTTGATTACTCATGGAGTTGTGGTTTTACTTGCTACATCATCGTTGTCTTTATGGCGAGGTTCTCTGAAGGGTGAAGAAAGTATGTCAGTATGTACCTAGCTAGATCAGGGGACGACCATTTATAAAATTCAGCCTTGCTTGATTCTCTTATTTTTGGTTTGGCATTGTTAGAAACTAGATACTGAGAAAATAAATATTAGAAAAACTATCGCTCTAAGTGTGTCAGAACTTAAGTTATAAGAAACCTAGAGGACAAATTAGGGCAAATTTTCTTACGAGAAAGAAATTGCGAATAGCTTTTTTTCTTTTTATATTTTGAGGATTTTTATTCTTTTCAGTCAGTGGAAAGTTTTCTGAATTTTTCCTAAAAGCATTCGATTTATTCATATCTGTATATTTTTACTGTTAGATAGGGGAAAAAATCGGTTGTTAGTATGCAATTGTGATTTTAAACAAACTTTACCGGGGGTGTTGCAAAATATCCATAAGTGTTCTATAACTGGGGGACCACTTTTCTATTGTATTTAAGTACTAAACTGATCCCCACTGTCTACCTACGGTGAGCGGCGAACCTGAAATCCAGCAGGAGGGACGATGAGAGTTAGCCTCTAATACATCTTACCTAGGCTCGCCTTACGCTTTTTTTTTTTTTTTTTTGCCTGTCCTAAAACTCTTTATTGTTTTTATTACTGAACCGGATTTATTTGAATATTGTTAAGGATGAAATATTAGGAAATTATTTCTCTGTTAGTTAAAAAATGATGTATATATTTTTATTTGTTCGCTAAAATAAATGAACGATTTTATAGGGGAAAAAAGTAAAATACTTTGACCGCTTGAGCGTTTTGTTGAAGATGAAATGTCGGCAGTCACCCCCCCCACTCATGTGCCTGTTGCTCGTTCGTTGTACTAAGTTCCCACCATTCCAATAAAAAAAAAAACTTAAAAAGAAAAAAAATATAATCTTTTATTCAAAAGATGTTTTTTGTTGTTATTTGATTCCCATTTGAATACCTCCATGATTTAAGAAAGATCAATGTCATATTTCAGGAGGGGGAGTCACATGTTTTAATATCATTATTTGCCGGTAATTTCCAGGGTCCCGGTATTATTAAAAACTGCCCTTTTTTTGTAAATTTTGGTTCGTATGATCTGTATATGATCTCTCTTTCTGATATAATTAACAAAAAAAAAAAAATGTTGCTATTGCATCACTTCATTGGCAAAAATAAGATTTTTTTTTCTTATGTTCTGAAAAATAATTTTGATTTAAACTCACAAATGATAAATCTATTTTTTCCAATTTTTCTAAAATGCAAGTATCATTGAATGTCACCCATGTGCTTACAAATCCTTTGTTTTACGACTGTAGTTAAGATAAATAACCTGATTTATTTACTGTTATTTTTTTTAAATTTTACTTTTTAACTGAATGAATTGTAAAAATCACTTTAAAAAAATATGCAGGTTGATATTAAGATAGATTTAAAAAAAATTGCTTTGAATCTTAGTTTTAATTTGAAATTTTTCGTTTTGTTGCTGTTTTTCAGATATTAACATTTTAGAATTTTTATAACAAAAATTTTAGGTTTAAAAAAAAAAAAATTAAATAAAATATTGGTAGTAATAAAGGATGAATGAATATTGCCTACAGTTAGGAAAAAGGAATCTGTATAGTGTTACCTTCCTTTTTTTTTTTTTTTTTTTTTTTTGAGAAGTATGGTGGTATTCATTCAAAGGTTATTTCGACATGTTTTATTTTTATGTTTAAATTTTTAAAAAAATTCCCAAACTTCGAAGTCTACCTCACTTTTAACCTTAATGGAGAATAGGATTGTGAAAATCACTTTCAATAGTGATTTTCACAATCCTATTCTCAAATTTCTGAAGCTCACGTGGTGTAATGGTTAGCGAGCTCGGCTTGCGGACCAGTGTTAATAAGTTCAGTTCTTACTGGGTGCCTCATACTTCTGGTTTTGTGCAAAACCAAATTAAGCTTTGTAATCAATAGCTGCAATACTTTTTTAAATGATCAATAAATAAACTACAGTCTTGCTGAAGTTGATTTATTTAAAACAGATTGACCATGTTAAAAAGGTGTTTTAAATTCTGAATTGGTATTAGTCGAATTTAGATACAAAAGAAATTAAATAGAAATGATAATTTTCCATATTTGATGTTTGTAGACAATTGTGTATATTTCATAAATCTTACCAGATTCAAGCACTCATTCATGATTAGTTTGTTTTAAATGCCTGTAAAAATCTGTTTTATGATGTATAATTTTACAAGATAAAGTAAAATCTAATCAGGAAATGATCATAATTTGTAATTTTAGCTACTTAAATTGAAAATATTTTAAGTATTTTTTTTATATAATTTTGAATTTGATTAATTTATTACTATCATTTAGATTCAAGAATGCTGGTTTTGTTCATTTGTTTGGTGTTGATGGAATGATGTTTAATTCTTTTAAGATGTTGATGAGAATGAAATCAATATTTCAGTTAAACCTTTTATATATTTGAGTAACAGCTGTTAATATCTTTGTTTCGGTTATGAATCATTGAAATTTGTATGCATCACTGAAGCATCTGTGTTTATCTTCTTTCCTGGTAACTTTGTAGTTTGTTTAAATTGTTACCTTGGAGATGGCCTATTTATATAGGCTTGGTATCTAATTATAATAAAAGTATGTATAGTTAGTGGACTAAAAGCTTGTCTCGGTATTTGTATTAGTTTGATATTTTCTTTATTTCTTGGGTTATTTAAGAGTTGAAATGATTTGGGTTTGCATTCCGTTTATCAGGTCTTGTTTCATTGTGCTCTGAAATATATTTATCTGTGATCCTTTTATTTCATTAATGACAATATTTGTATAATACTGTGTTAATAATTCCCCATGCTTTAATTATCAACTTTTTAAGATAAGTAACTTGAAAAAAATTATGGGAATTTTTACTTTGACATTTTGGTTTAGCATCAAAATGTAGTATCTGTATGCTCTAAAATGTATTAGACACCTATATAGACATACAAAAATCTGCTGAAAAGTTCATAGGGTGACCAAGATACTCTCATGGAATGTGACCAAATGAAGTTAATTTTTCAGCAGTTTCCCTTGTAGTCCACACACTTTTTTCCATCAGTGTTGCAATGCTTGAATCTCATTGGTCAAATAATTCAACAGTAGATATGACATCATCAGATGAACTTTTCAGCCCATTTGTGTGTATGTGTTTCCTTTTTTTTTTTTTTTAAAAAGTGTTATAACTCTTCCCAGATCTTATTTTCACCTTGTCATTAGCTTAGTCATATGATAGGATTAACTCGATTTCAATTATAAGTAGAGGAAAATTTGTTTTTTATTTTGCTACCCTTTCAATATATATGTATATCTGTGTTCTCCAAAATGCTCAGTACTTGCTCAACATTTTAAGTGATCTAAATTCACTTGATCATTACTTTATCAATTAAAATGTGTCATTTTTACTGAAATTTACATAGCTTTTCTTATTTGCTTATTTTAATTTTTTTTGCTGTCACAGTTTCTAAATTTATTTTTAAGTTTGATTAATTTTCAATTAAATGTTTGCTTTTTGTAATGTTGAATGGATTTTACAGTTTCTGAATTTAGAAAGTAAAACATTCATTTTGATTATGATTAAGTTATTTACTAAGCTTAGCTTAACTTGACCATAAAACAACTGGTGTAGGGTACCATTGTGAATGATACTCTCTGGTGGTCTGCCATACTAGTTTGCTAATTATGGTTCTTTCGTATCTTGTTTAAACCTTTTTTTTCTTTATTATTGTAAGTTTTATTTTCTGAATTGTATCAGAAAGTCAACATAGAAATTAATGTCCATGCATATGCTAGTTTTTGTCATTGATACAGATTAGAAAAATGTTGGAGCCATCTTGTTGGTGACCCTTTTTTTATTGCAGAACTTTTCTCTTGGAAATAAAATTTTATTGCTATAATGAAGTAAACCTTAGCATAACTCTAGAACTAAACTAACCTTTTTTCTGTTCATCTGTCAAATATGTATGTAAATATTTTAATTTCTATTGCAAGATGTTTAATTCATTTGAAAATTACAGCAATCTGTTTGAATAGCTATCAGACTACTGTCTTCAAAACATGGAATGCAAGTCTTAATTCCTTTACTGGAAGAATCTTAACAATTTTGGTTGTCTACATCAGTAATAGTAGCATTATTTATAGCTCACAGAACATTGTTAGTGGCCTAGAGAATCAAAGCATGAGAAACAAGCTTTTTGAGTTGTTCTCATTTTGCTTTGTTCAGCTTTCAGCAGTTTACTTTTAAACTAACAACTGAGCATTTGGACAGGCTATTTCTTAGTTGTAATTATACCGAATTATGTAGTGATTTGCTCACAACCTTAATATGGATACTCATTACTAATGCCCAAAGTTAGTTGAATATATTTAATTGGAATGACTAGAAGGCAAGAAAAGGTAACATTGTGATTTATAGCATTAACTTGAGTTAATGTGCGCACAGAATTATTCTGTTTTGGAATTTTATATTTTATTGAATTTACTCTTAATTTATTAAAATTAGTTGGTTATTATAAACACACTTCAAATGCAAGCCGATTAAATTCATAAAAGTAATTCATATCTTCAAGTAATATTTTTCTAAATCAGTTAATAATGGTTATTTTTAAAGCTGTATAAATATTAGCTTTTAATATTGTTTCTAGATATCTTTATGATCAATTTTAATCTTTTCATTTGGTGTCTTTAATTTTGTGTATGTAAATATATCTTTCTACATCTGTTCTTTACAGTCATAAAAAACATTTTTTGTTGTATTATTGGGTAACCTAAAGTTAATTTGGTTTAATTAAAAATTACATTTTTATTTTTTGACATTTAACTTTATTGAGCAACATATTTATTCTGTCTTCAACTTTCAGACAAATTCATAATGTCCATCTTCTCACAACTTAGTTCTTTCTGAGCAAATAACTATTCTAGGCACCCTTTTTTTTTTTTTTTTTTTTTTTTTTTTTTTTTTCAGTTTACCAAGAAAGTGTTTTTGTTTTTTTTTTTGTTGAGATCTCTGTAAATACCATGCAATCTATTATTATCCTAATGGAATATTGTGCCATTTCTCTTTGGATTTATTTTGTTGTCTTCAGTTAAACTAATTGAGAGCAGTACTTGTTCAAATGGATTGTTTGTTTCTTCAAAGGGAGTTTATAGTAGATAATATTTTCCCAATTCTATTTAACATGCAGCAGCATCTTGTTTGGATGAAGACCAACCTTCTATGATTTGTGGTTCATTTGTTTACACCATGACCTCTTATTCCATAATGTTTTCTTTTAAATGTTTTTCATTCCCTATGACAATTTATTTAAAAAGTGGAAGTCCAGTAGGTTATTTTTGCTTAATTTATGTGGAGACCATGTATCAAATATAACCAACCTGATGCAAATGATTTTCAGTTGTGTTTGTTTGTTTTTTTTTTTTTTTTTTTTTTTTTTTTTTTTTTTTTTTTGGATATTGGCTGTCTCTTAGATTATAATGTTGATTATTCTCAAATAATATCTATATTTTGTTACAATTAATCTCAATTGGGTTTCCTGACTGTAGGCCATTTAAGAAATCTCTTGCACCAGACTTTGCAAGCTACTTTTGACATCTTTCATGATTCATGGCACATACTCTATAAGCTGCTCACAAATCTGTATTTAAATTGAATTTTTACTTAAAAAAAAAACAAAAAACATCCTGCATGCTGAGACTGTTACTTATCATCCATCTTCACCGTGAGAATCAATTAACAAAAAAATGCAAAAATTTTGACAACGGTTTTGGTATGACTGCTGTCACTATACAATTAAAAAAGCCATGTTTTTGAATACAATTTAAACACTTTAAAGCCATCTAATGACAAACAGCAATTTTTTGTCTAACTCAATATCACTTAGAAATATCCAGTTTATTTTTGATACAAGAAGATATCTTATTCCATTTGCACATATTGGTGTCTAGAAACACATGGAGCTTCCAATTTTCATCTTGAATATTGGCTTTTGCTACTAGTGTTGTTCTTTACCATGAATTGGATGTTTGGTATGTCTACATTTTTATTGGGAATTTTAATTACATTTTAGTTAATTTTGTTTTCTGAAGTCCTGAAATGAAATATTGTTCCCTCTTTGTTTTAAAACATTTCACATTTACAATTCTGAAGACTGGACGCAACCAAGACCACTAAAAAAGAAGACCAGCTCCCTAGAGGGGCGGGGGAAATGTAATGTTACCATTTTGAGTTTTTCCAGCTTTTAGAAAGAATGTTAGATTTTTTTCATGATGTTTTAAATTATTTATCTATTATTTTAAATATTGAATCAATTTATTAACAAAAACAATATCTTAATGTGTTTTACTTCATTGCAAAGGAAATTTGTAAAACTGGTCCTAAAATCTGTGTGTGTGTGTTTTTTTTTTTTTTTTTTTTTTTTTTTTTTTCAAAGATAAAAACATTTGATATATGGACATGTATAATCATAAGTATGGATTTTATTCCTATTAAATTTAGCAGAGTAAGTATTTTTTATATTAAAAAGCAAATCGATTTAAATTAATTTCATGTCCTTGTAATTAACAATACATTCAGATAAATTTATGATAGATAAATCGAGTGAAATTTAAAAAAAAGAAAAAATACATTTAAAAAAAACTTTTAAAGAAATTTTCAATATAAATTTATAAAGGAATATTTTTATAGGGATAAAAAAAAAATAATTCTAATGTTTTAGAATTGTTTTATTAGTGTTTGTAGTAAAAAAAAAAAAAAATTAAAAGATGTATGATTGTTAAAATTTCTCTTTATTTCTACATAGCTTCATTACTAATAATCTTTTGTTTAAATCATATTCCTTAAAAATGTCAGAAGACTCTTCATTTTTCCTAGAATTTTAAGAAAAATGCTTTATATTGTAGATTTTTGCTTATGATCTTTTAGATTTTTACAAGAATATAAAATAGGTTTGGTTTTAAAAATTTAAGGTATGTGAACTGCTTTTTCGATCTGAGGACATAAGGAAAGAATTGTCTGTCTTTGACGGATAAAAAAAAAGGAAGCGTCATATTTATCTCTTGACCACCTAGAGTCACCAGATTCTAGGAGAATTCTGCCTTTAAAAGTGCTTTAAATCAAAGTATTGCTGATGACTTAACATACAGATTGCAGAAGATTTCCATAATATTGATGATTTAGAAGGGAAATTAAATTATCTTGATGGAAGTTACTGGAGTGTTGTTAGGCAGCAAGAGACACTTATATGTAGCATTATCAAATCACTACATTAAAAAATCAATCTCTCTTGTAATTGAACCTGATTTTTCAGTACATGTGTTTTGTATAGATGTGGAAATAAATACAATAGGGGACTATAAGATTCTTTAGCATGTAACTGATCAAAATTCTCATGAAATTCTAATGGAAAACAAAGATCAACACAAAACAACCAGATCAAACCTCAAAATGTGATTTTTAAAAAAAATTTTAAAATTTTATTTATTTAAAAAAAATTTTTATATTAAAGTTGGTAATGTCATTTCTACTAGAAGAATCAAGCAAACATTTTGATTCAAGTTTCTATATGATTAGCTAAACTGAATGATACAGAATAAGTTTGATTATTCAACAGAAATATTTTCTTCATTATTGTATAACTGCTCCTCTAAAGGGTACAGGTTGTTAAGAGACAGCAAAAAATATAATTCTACCTTGTTATTTAACCACTAAAAGACTAACCTTATTAATATATGAATCCTTTAATTGAGCAACAACATTTTCTTATGTATATTAAAAATAAGTTTTAGTTACTAGTGCAGAAAGACACCATAGCATCTTTACTTGTTGATGAAATTCATATAAAGCCTTATTTTGATTATAAGGGTAGTAAAATTGTTGGCTTATCCAACAGCACTGAAGCTGCAACAAGTGCTTTTTCTTTTATGTTTAACAGTGCATTTTCATAATATAAGGATATTGTGCATGTTATGCCAACTAAATGTCTTCAAGCTGAGAATTCATTTGACATAGTTAAATGTTTAATAATTAGTTTAGAGGAGATAGTCTTTCAAGTATTATCAATCTTAACAGATAAGTAAAAAGTAAAGTTGGCGATCATAATCAAGGGTGACCCGAAGGCTCCCTTTTCAATAGCTACTACACTGAGGTGTAGGGAGGGGCACTGCTCCTTTTCCTGGATTGCTCCACTTTACCTTTGATCCATATCTTATAATGCTGGGTGTTAAGCAAGAAGGTATCAAGTACCATTTGAGTCTTTGGTATGACTCGACTTAGGATTAAACCCTGGTCTCCCAGGCCATTGGTGAATGTTATGAATAAAAAAGCTATAAATTTCTTTTGTAGTCCACCAAAGCTTTCAGTTATATATCCACACACAGTTATGAAATCTAGACTTCTTTTTTTCCTATTTGATTCAGTCCATATATTAAAATGCATTAGGAACAATTGGCTTGGTCAAAAAGATGTAAGTAAATGCATGCTGTTCCCAAAATGTTGTCATGATAGAAATCATGAATTACATAGTATCCAAAGTACTTTTTTTTTTTTTTTTTTGTACCTTACAGAAACTTCATGCTCTGAGATCTGTCAATTTTGAAATATTGTTATAAATTAACCTCAAAGGCATTTTATCCTAATCTTGAAAGGGGAAATGTTGATTTAGTTCTGTAAATTTTTAATGAGTACACTATTCAAGGATTATTGACTTAAGGAAAACCAAACGTTTGTCTAATTTAGTAGAAGTTGCAGAATATATATTAATTGTTTTGGCAGATAATGAGTTTCTTTTGAATGTTGACACTTGTTATGAGTGTCACAATATAACCCCCCCCCCCAAAAAAAAAACAATGTTTGTCTGTAGTGCTATAAATGCTCTCTTAGATAATTTCTGTTCTGGGGAAAATTATATCACTTAAGTAATAAAAGAAAACTTCTAATATTCAATTAAATTTCATATCTTAACATTTTTCTTTGAATGTTTGATTTGAAAAAAAATTTATTCATATTGAACTTAGTTGCTTCTTTGCATTTAATTTCTTATTTAGGTTTAATTATTTTTATTTAATTATTTGTTTGTTCCTTAATTCATAATTTAGTGGCTGTACAGTATTAATTTTATCAAATTATCAGAAAAGAAAATCCAAATTAAAATAATGCTGATTTATGATTTTAAAAAATTTTCGATTTTTAAGCAATTAGAAATAATTAACGAATTTCAGTCTTAAGATTTAATGGAATTTAATGTTTAGTTTTACTTTAACGTAGCAGTCAGTTTCAACAGATTTTTTTTTATCCTTTAAAAAAAAAAAAAAAATGAATACCAAAGTTTAGTATCAAATCCAACCCTGTTTCTTTCTCTTTTGTAAATGTAATTTAAAAAGTTTTCTTAACTTTTTTGTTTAAAATAATTCATTATCGACATTGTTTATTGCCTGTCTTGCTAACCTTAAGGACGACTTTAGGGATGCCACAATCAAGTAGGCCTTCTCAACAACACCCAAGGATGACACAAATGTATTAATTCAATAAAGATTACAATTTAAAAACTGTATTGAATAATCAACATGACTTGTTATGAAGTGTAAGGGAGGCAACTCTTATGGTTGAACATTCAAAAGATGTGAATTGAATATTTATGTTGGTGTAATGAGTTGATCAATATTTAATGTAGTACTTATGTCTGTTGGGTTTTATCTGAATGTGCCTTGAATTCTCATGAATTTACGTTTGTGAGATATCAGATCGTTTGAATATATTAGGAAGTTGTGCAATCAATAGATATTTCATGATATATTCATTTATGGTTTTAACTACACAATTTTGTTTTTTTATATTTATTTATATATATATATATATATATATATATATATATATATAGAGAGAGAGAGAGAGCTTTAAAAAAATTATTTTAATATAAGTTAATTCCATTTTCATTTACTTGATATTATGATTTTTGAAAGTTATAACATTATATAGTTAAATCATGATAAATAATCATGAAACTGTTTTCTTAAACATATAAATATAATCCTTTATTTAACCTCAATGTGATTTTGAGAGGAAGAGATTTTTAATAGGCCCCAGAACCATGTATTTTAGTTCCTTACTTATTCTGTTAAATGTGAAAGCTATTTAAAAAAAACAAAAAAAAAACACATTTAATGTTTGCTTACGATGTAATATCATTTAATCATTGCTGTGTCCAGAGAAATGAGGTTGCATTTTTGGCAATTTGTTGATACTTATTTTATTGTTATCTTTACAAGATTTTGATAAGAATGGCTTCTCGGTAAGAATGTCCTTGTTCAGAAAATCATTTTGCTCAATATTTTTGTCATCTCATTGATTTAAAGACAAACATTTTCTAAGCTGATATTACATAAACTGTCCTAACTACAAAAACGGAAATCTTATATTGATTATATTTAGATATTTATACTGCTATCAATTATGCAATGAACCTAGTTGATGTCATGGTAATTCATTTTTAAATGTGAGGTTCAGATTTAAAACATTAATCGGAAATCTCAGTATTTTAAATTGGATTTGTTGTTTTTTTTTTTTTTTTTTTTTGTTTTTTTTCAGAATAAATATTCTGTTGAACTTGTTTTAATTTTCGTATATTTTCGGATGCATTTTTAAAGATTTTTATTTAGGTACTTTAGTAGTTATCATTTATCTTTTTAGCCAATTCTTATTGATTTGACATATAATTCAAGTCTTAGTTTAATTGGCTTTGAGAAATTCAAGCATTTGAATTTATATTTGGGTTTATGATATAAATTAATATTTTTGGCTTAGATAAGGTTGGTGATATAAAAATTGATGGAACTATTATCATAAAACATCTGGGGGAAAAAGTTACTTTTTTTAAATTTCTTAAATCTTTATATGATAATTAGTAATTATTCACATTGAACTAGCCCCCCCCCCCCTGCAATTTTGAATATTAACTTTCTAGGAAAACATCTTTTAAAGTTACTGCAAGTCACACGTTTTCAACTTTTATTATTTTTATTTTTAAAGCTTGAGTAAAATTTTTGATTTAAAGTTATAGATATATATGTAATTGAGAATATTTTAAAGGAATCATAATTTAATCATTAGTTTCTTTAAAATAATTAGCTTTTATATTCAAGAAAATTTTCTCAGTTGTATTAGTTAAAAAGTCAGTGTCTTGATGTTGACTTGTTTATTCTTTGCTTGTGTACTGTATTTTATAAATGTATATATTCATAGTAAATATACATTTATTTTAGATATTTAGAATGATTAAAGTCTGTATTTAAAATATTTTTTCTTTTACTCTTGCAATATGAACAAAATACAAGGCCAAATCTTGTCTCACTTGTTCCAGGGCTAAATTGGATTGTCATGTTATAGATCACTTGGATTTATGATTAGATTGTCTAGTAACAATTTTAACCCACTTACTACATACCTACCATTTTAATACCTCATCTAGATAGGAACATAATTTGAATAAAGCTATTTTATCAAATTTTTTTTCTCAAGGTTGAGCTTGAAATTTTTTTTGTAATGGTAAAATACATGAAACCTACAGGAACCAATCGAATTAGTTTTAAAGTTTTTTGTCTTAGTTTTTGCTAGTATTCATAGCTTAGTAATTTTCTGCGACAATGTTTCTTCTATTTTTATTTCTTTGATAAGTATGTCATATGAATATCTTCAACAAAGATCTTGAAATCATAGTCTTTACTATAATGGTTTTTTTTCCCCTGGCATTTAAATGTTCATTAAACTTTATGCATCTAAGATAATGTTTTGGGATCACTCGGTGAGAATCAGTTGCCATATAAAAGGCATGTGAGTTTAGCTCTACTTGCAGCTGATGAATAACATTTGTTATTCTAAGAATATTTAATGTCCATGTCAAATGCTCTTTCAATTTCTGATTATATCTTTTTGAACATGCTCATGATTGTGAATTTGTAAATAAAATTTAATAGTTTGAATATATCATTTGGAAGTATTTGATATTTTATAATGATATCCTGTCTGACTTTACATAAGCCATAAAATATTGTTTCTTGAAAATACTGTCTCTTAAGGGAGAGAGTAACAATGTAGATGTTCGAATAGAAAATTACTTACTCTTCAATTGTTCTTCAATGTACATAAAATGTATTAGTGTCAAGGTTAACAGCTAAGTGCTATGTGTATTTTTTTTTCCTTGCCACAAGAAAATTGTCTAGGTACTCTTGTGATTATTATCTCTTTCTGTAAATGAGTGCCTCTTCTTTTTTAATGGTCTTTTATCTATTTGCATGAAAGTAACAATTATGATCAGTTAACATAAAACAATTGTTAGCCTGTTGGACATCGTTTGCTAGACTGGTAATACCAGTGATATTAGTAACTATAACAGTTGATCAAGTAGCTGTATTACATATTACTGATCTGTTCCTGGCTGAAACATCTGTTGATTTCACTATGTTAGTATTCAGCAGCTGTTACCATTATCAGCAAAGAATGAGGGGGATCAATTATAATTTTGATTGTCTAAATGACCAATATAAAGATTCTAATCACTTCCCTTTATTACATTACTACTGATTTATTATATTTTTCTAGAATTAGTCCATTTGACATTATCATTGTAGCTCACTTAGATCTTCATATTGGAGATCATTAGACTTATTGCTTAACCTTTCGTAGTGGATCGGTGAAGATGTAGGCTATTAATTCAGTTTCTTTTGATATTCATTAATAGAACAGGTACCATAGAGTTATGAAAAAAGAAAAAAAAAATGAAATTCTTTACAGTTATCAAATTCTATTATTTTGTTTTTAATATTTTGTAATGATTACATGTAGAGTAATTAAACAAGATTAATTTTTAAAAATTCAGTGAATTAATACAAAAGTTAGGATCATAATTAAACAAATCTAAATCAGGGAGTATTAATTAATTGACATATTAATAAAATCACTCTTAAATTCTTATGGTTCCCTGTCAGCTCACATGTCAGTGAGTGCTTTAAGTAATTAACTATTCTCTTTAGTAACTTGTAACTATTGGCAAATTGTAAAGACACACACACACACACACACTAATTGTTAGAATTTCAGGGCTACTTTGGATTACGAAATTGTTAAAATTTAGAATAATAAAATGTTATACAGAAAAATTTGGAAGGCCGAGACCTTTGAACATTTTAAGAAAAGTTGTAAAGCACACTTTAAAAAATTTTTATCAAAAGCACCTTATTTTTTTTTTTTTTTTTTTTTTTTTTTTTTTAATCAGTCTTGAAAAAAATGAATAATGCTATTTATGTAATACAACTTGGTTTAATAAAAATCAACATTATGGTTTAACAAAAATCAACATATCAACATTATCTTTTCATTCTATTGGAAATGAAAAAAACTAGAATTTTTTTTTTAAGATCATTAGTTGATTTGTAAAAATAAAAATTGTTTTTAAATGCTTTGTGATAATAAAGTTACTGATGACTAGTGCTTTTGTTCTGAGAGTCTTAAAGTCGTTAGGAAGAACTGGTGGACTCATAAGACACGGTTCAGTATTAACCATTTGCTGGTTTTGTATATTTGTATACTAAAGTAGATTGATGTCAAGTGTTCTAAATTAATCAGTTATGTTCAAATTATGCAAAATCCATCTCCATTTTTAATGTATATATTATATTTTTTCTAGAAATGTTATGAACAGAAGCAGTATAAAAATGGGTTGAAGTTTGCTAAGCAGATTCTTTCAAATCCAAAGTTCTCTGAACATGGAGGTAAGTGATGATTGCTTGATTTTATTTAAGTTACTTTTTGGGTACAGAATGGGATAAGCAAATACAAATTTATTATTATTATTATTTAATATGGTGATAACTCATGTTTGCCAATTATTTTTTTTCCAAAGCAGTTACAAGATTTTATTTTATTTGTTTTGGTAAGAATTTTAAATAAAAAGCTTGTATATGGTTGGATTTTATTTTATTATGTGTTAAAGGGAATGTCATTTGTGGCATATTATATTTGTATTTTTCTGTTTGCCAGACCATTATAGTCTTAACTAGGATTGCCCAGTTGGCTGGGGTGTAGAATACACTGACTGCACCTCTGCAGAGGGGTAAGACCCCCCCCTCCCCCAACGAGTATCTTGATATGACACTCAACAATCTGATGGTGAGGTTCCAGGTCCACTCTGACCTAGAATGGTAGCACTTGATAGGGTTAACTAGAACTAAACTGCCAATTTATGCTAAACTGTTTGAATTAGAATTGTCTGACTAAACTGAATATCTTGAAATAGAAACGTTTTTGACAAACTGCTAAACTGAATGGTTTGAAATGGAACTGTTTTTGACATTGAAACTGTACTTACGCTAAAATGAATTGTTTAATATAGAACTGTTTTGACATTTAACTGTGTGTAAACAAACACTATACTAAACTGAATTGTTTTAATAAGAACCGTTTGACTAAACTGAATAGCTTGAAATAGAAATGTTTTTGACAATTGAACCGTGTACTTATGCTTAACTAAATTGTTTGAAATAGAACCGATTTGGATAAAAATGGATTGATATGCCATAAAACACCAACAACTTAACTAGGATTGATAGTATTAACAATGCTATGTAACTTTACATGCATATCTTTGAATTTTTTTTTTGTGTTAATACCTATCTTAATGATTTTAAGTTTATAAACTTTTAATGATACCAGCATTCCTTTATACAAAAGAATCCCGATTTAAGGATTACTGCAGCTATTTTATAAATCCCCTCAATCCAATCAAGATTGTGTTTTTATTAGAACCTCATTATTTCTGCAGTTAGAAGTAAACTGATTATAACTCCTTACACATTTAAAGGCTAAATATTTTTATAGTTGAATATTCATTGATTTCTCTATTTACGATGTAGTAAAATATGTATTTAGTTTAAGAATGATTGAAATGTTTATATTTTGGGATGTAATTTGAATATATATTCAGCAATATTGTATTTTGGAGTAGATAAGATGAAAAGTAAATATTGCTTTAAAATTTTTGTACTTAAATTATTTTCATTTAATTTTTCAAAAAATTACAATGATTTATTACTTATAACATTTGTAGACATAGTACTTTTCTTGTACATTTTGGTATGGATTTTAAATATTTTATGGCAGTTACTTTTTCTACAAATGTTAAAAACTGACTTTTTAGTGCCTAAATTTAAGATTGACTTAAACAGATTGAATTCTAAATGATTATACAATGTTTTTTGATTGGTGGGTCACTATATCAGTGATTATTTAATGTTAAAGTTTGAACATAATTTTGCATTCTTGGGGTTGGTTAATTTGGTGTCTTTTTAAAAAAAAAATAGCAATATGAAATGGGAATGTTTTACTTTACAATGAAAATAAACAAATTTGTACTTCTGTTTGATTTAACACTAAAATGTATGCATTTTTGCTATGTTTAATACTTATGATTTATTTATAATTTTTGGTTATTTTATACTAATTTTTGATTTTATTTTAGAAACCTTGGCAATGAAAGGTCTGACCCTCAACTGTTTAGGAAGAAAAGAAGAAGCCTATGAACATGTCCGTCGAGGATTACTTAATGATCTCAAAAGTCATGTCTGTATCCTAAGAACAAAATTCTATTAATCACAGGAAAAATGTATTAAACTTATCAGGTCTTTGGGTGTGCAAAATAAGACATTAAGTAATGCTTTCACTTTGCTTTCTCATTATGCAGCGGAGAGATTTTATCTACAAAACAGGTTTTCAGTTTTAAATCTATTGTAGCAAACAGAACCTTGTGCTCTAACTCAAAGAATTGGAACAAATTGTTCCAAGTTTTTATAATTTCAAGTCTGATACAAGGACATTGTTTAAAAAGCACTAATTAAAGGTACTTATTTAGTGGTTTGCAAGACCAGCAAGTTAATGTTAACTGCCATAACTACTATTACAAGTGTTTTGAAAGAAAAAAAACAATACAACTATTGTCTAATGATATCTCTTTCAGTAATAAAGCAGGATATTTTTTATTTATGTTGAAAAATATAAAATGAGCAACTTAGTTGGTTTTAAGTTTTATTTGCTCTAAATGTTTTCCAACTTTTTTTTTTCTCCTCACTTAAATAATAATTTAAAAAAAAATATAAAAATTGTCTGATGTGAAGGCCAGAGATTATTTGCTGCCATAATTTGTTTATTTTTTAAATCTTTTCCAATATTCATGTTTTCATTTTACTTAGTGATTGCTCTGGTATTAAGTTATGTAACTCAAACTTTTTATCATGTTTTAGATTAAATTAAATACTGACCTTATTTGTGAGATCTAGAATGAAAGTGTATTATTTCTTAATTTTTTTCATTTTGATTTTGGATGTTGTAAAATTTTTTGACTTATTCAATATTTAGTAAGTGGTATCAATTTGAAATAAAGTATAAATCTCTGGTAAAAGTTGAATTCTCTTTTTATCCTTGGGAGTCGTCTTTATTTCTGATCCATGTTACTTACTAATGATCATTGAATGCTCCTAATATTGGAGTTATTATAAAAAGCAACTGAAATTAATGCATGATAAATAAAGCATTGTGAATTATTCATTTAAAAAATTCAAAGAATGTTGTACTTTTATTTTTATTCATCTATTTTAAAGGAAGGTAGTTTAAGAGCCTAACTTTTATATTTCGGGGAAAAAAAAAAATTTGGTCTCCATAGAAAAAAATTTACTACTAGCAATTTATCACCTCAGAGTTTAAGTACTAATACTTGTTTGTATAATCTTCCTCTCAAGAAAAATTGTAAATTAATAGATATATAAAAAATCTTTTTGATTCACATAAAAATGTAACTTGATTGTTCATGATTACTTTGTATTTTTTGTTTGTAGTAAGGTATTCTGTTATCCTGTATCTTGAAATAGTAATTTTGTTATACTAAGAACTGAGGTATAATTTAATTATGATTGCTTGATAGTTCTTTAAACCTCTCAATGAGATTTACCAAGAAATGTGATTAGATTTTAATAGTTGCACTTTGTGTTTGTAATTACATTAATGTGTGTTTTGAAAGTGGACATTTAAGTTGTAAAAATAAGTCACATTTACTTCTTTGTGAATGTTTGCATAGGTTAATAAATATTGGAATAATTTATTAGTCATACACATCTTGAAGAAAATTCATTTTATAACATGACTTTAAATATTGAAAATAATTTTCTCTTTAAAAGTAAAAATGACCAATAGTTAAGACACTTACTTGGTAATAATTTCATATCAATATAAAAATAAGATGGTATTTGCATAAGTATATAACTTTTCAATATTTAAAAAAATTATTTTTATATTGTGGTTGTATTTTAAGATATAGCTAACTATATTTTTCTTTCAGCAAAAGCACTTTTGAACAGAATATAATGTCAGTTACATATGACTTGATTGAAAAGTTAAAAAAACTTACAATTTTCTGATAAATGATTGTGAAATTATTAGAAACCGTTATGTGAAATAGGTATTTGATATGGTTTTACTTAAACTTTGTAAATAAGGCTGGTAGAATCATTTAACTTGGATAAAAAGGATTTAAAAATGAATGTCTTTGACATCCCTCATGCAATTGTTTTTGCTCAAAAAGTTTATTATTTCAGATATTGTTATATCCTTAACAAATCTTTAGGTTGGCATGTGTACGGTCTCTTACAGAGATCTGATCGAAAATATGATGAAGCAATAAAGTGTTATAGAAATGCTTTAAAATGGGATAAGGTAAGTGAAATTTTAAAATTTATAAGATTCATTTTGGTATACCTAGTAATTAATCTTTATACTGTCGTATGAATTGTCTTATAATTTAGTGTAAATGTTTAATTAGTAAAATGACTTTGATTATTAGATAATTATTTCAGCATGATTGTTAAACTGCCCAAGTCTTTTTCTAACAATTACCTATCATGGATAGGTATAGACATGAACTTTAGTTTCAAAACTAACTTTAGTGTTTGAAAATACATTGCATTGAATTAAAAATTACATCATTAAACTCCTAAAAAAAATGTTAAGGAACCAATTATTAAAAAAAAACAAAAAAAACTTGACTCTGATTTTAGGAATAAAATAAGTTTGAAGTATTAGATGTAAAAAAAATCTTGTTCTACATTTTATGAAAGCTTCACATATGATAGGTCTCTCAAGTCTATGATAGAGCTGACGATAAAAATGTATGAGTTTTTAATTCATTTTACAAATGTATTTTTTCAAATTATCATTTTTGCGCTTGATCAACTCAGCTTAAATAGAGGAGATTTCCTTTTTATTCATATATATATAAACCAAAAAAAAAAATCTTGGTATAAAAAGACAATAGTTTGTTGCTAGACTTATTATGTTTGTGATTTGCATTTGATTGATGTTCTAAATTTGAAGGTGGGTTTTTCTGAAGAGCAACTTAATATCCCCAAAACTAAATAAATTATTTTATGTTCATAAGTTTTTATTATTTGTCACTTAATACTTGAAGTAAGTACTGGAGTTCTGAATGCCATCTGGCTGCAACAAAATAAACTTGACTGTAGCATTCTTTATGTCATGTAAAATAACAATACTTAAAATATCTTAATGTCATTGGTATGTATTTATTTTTAGAACAATTACTATACCACCTACTTGTTAATTGGTACTGCTGTTCTCTTTTGTATTTTAGGTGTTGATCATTAAATATGTGGTATTATTTTCACAAATCATGACTACAAATGAATTTTTTTTTTTTTAATTTATGAAATGTTAGTATCATAACATAATAGTTTATCAAATAATAGTTGAAACTAACTTACAAGTAAGTTAGTAACAAATGAGTTTTTAGAATCTTTTTCTTTTCTATCTCTTCTCAAGTATTTAACATAACATTTAATTTCTCAAATCTATCAAAATATACCAATAAGATAATTAATATTTATATGAATTTTTTACTTTTTGTAAATTTTCAAAAATACATTTAATTATAAAGTAGGACTTATAATTAGCCTATTTGTTGATTAATAATTTTGTAGTTTCATGTCATTTGAACACTTGAAAATGATAGCATAAAATGATTATTGATGAATTTTTACTTGTAAAATGAGAAAACTTGCTTTTTAAGTTAGGACTATCATCATAGTATATAGCTGCTACTTTTTAAAAACTTCTTTTTTTTTTAAATATATATAAATATTTCTACTTGAATAAGATTTTATGATGCTATTCTTTTAACTGCCACTGAGATTTTAGAGAAATTAAAGAAAATTAATTTTTTTTTCTTCAGGATAATATCCAGATTCTGAGGGACTTGTCTCTCTTGCAAATACAAATGAGGGACTTAGAAGGTTACCGGGTATGTATAACTACCCTTCTCTATTTAGTTGATCGTTTCTTTTGCAGGCTGAAGGCCACTTAATTCTAGCTTACTCTGGAAGCTCTTTCTAATTGAAAGGTCTTTACTTATCTGCTAGGTTGTGTTATTGTGTGGAATGCAGTTATTTTTCTGCTTAACATGCTATTTAAAATTGAAGTTGATGTCATTAAATTGGGCTGGAATATCTTTACTGATTTTATTGGTTAAAAGTTTTGGAATTCACTGAATGCAAATAAGTGATAGTATGCATTAAACTTTAGTCACATAGTTTAGAAAAATATCAACAATGAATTTGAGTTAAAGTTTCAACTGCTACTAAAAGTGTTTGTTGCACAAAAAGCATATAATAAAACAATGGAAACTCAGTATCAGTGCATGTAAAATAATATTGTTTATATTAACAACTTGGAGAGCAGTTTATTCATTATTTCTAAAAAAATCTTATATAATCAATTGTACTTTTTTTAAATTGAAATTTTCTTATAGGATACTCGGTACCAACTTTTAGTCCTTCGACCTGGTCAAAGAGCTTCATGGATTGGCTATGCAATGGCCTATCATCTTCTGAAGGATTATGATATGGCTCTTAAAATCTTGGAAGAATTTCGCAAGACGCAAGTAGTAAGTGTAATAATATTTCATTTTGAATTCTGAAGAAAAAAAATTCTGCAATTTCATCTAAGTATATATTTGGATGGTAAAAGCATCACTTTAAAAGATTGAATTATAAGATTCAAATCAAACAACTTTTAAAAGTGTAATCAGATATTATCCAGTTACTCAAGTCATTTTAAACTGTTTTGGAATAATACAATGTTGATTGCTGATTTTTTTTTTTTTTTTTTTTTTTTTTTTAAAGCAATAGTTGTAATGTTTGGATTTAATTTGGTGCTGATACTACAGTTTAAGAATCATTCAAGTATTGGCAACTAGTTATTTGTTGTGCAGATAAAAAAAATGTATTTATTCTTAATATCTCAATTTAAGGTAAGGTAGAATGCTTAGTAATGAAAAGTGAGTAATTTTCCTTTTTAGCCTCAAAGTAAATGTTTAGTCTTTGGGATGCAAAATTGAGCAATATTTCCAATATTTTGTTATTGTAGCCAAAACCAATGGACTATGAACATAGTGAGATGTTGCTCTACCAGAACATGGTAATGCAGGAGGCTGACATGATTGATGAATCTTTAAATCATCTGAATTCAAATGAAAATCAAATTGTTGATCGCCTCTACTTGCTTGAAACAAGAGGTGAGTACCAAGTATTTAATTTCTCTGATTATTCTATGATTTCTTTCCATCCTGTGAGGAAAAACAACTGATTGACACATCTTTGATTAATTTCATTTAACTTCTGATCTATTTTCAAAATGCCAAGTAAATCATATTAAGTTAAATGTTACATGAACAGTGTGTAAGTGATTGGTTGACAATAACCTTTGTTGTGATAAGTGATGCAGGGAATCAATTTCATATCTGAGACTCAGGAATTCCAGCACTGAAATCTACAACAACAATCCAGTTGCTTTCTGTGAATAATCCTCAAAAATACTTCTGTCTGCAATGCTAGACACTAGCTGCAAAAAAAACTCTTTTTTTGGCTTTTCAATTTATCCAACTTTTTGTACATCTGGGCACTGGAAGCAAACTACGTATCCCACAGCGTGTTTAAATTGTGATTTCTATATTTCAAAGGATGCAAGTTTGATGCAGGTAGGCAAGACACAATTGGATTCCCTTACACTGCTGTACTGGTACATTATTATTCCTGCTACACTTTTCCTTGATCTCATCATCACACAGACTGTATAGCAGACATGGCCTCTTGTTGGGGGCACTATTCTAAAAGGGGGGCAAGTTCAGCCATTTCTTCTGAAGAGCTCTTGTGGTGGTCATCTCAGCAATGAAGCTCTTGGTTTCGCATTGGTGTGATACAAACATCAGTTTACTTTCAGATGATACATCACTGTTATCACTTGCCAGTGGGGTTGTATTATGGGCAGGATGAAGGTCCCTTTTTATATGGGGTGGACTTCTATTGACCATGACCGAGTAGCTGGTGGTACACTGATTATTGTGGCCCAGTTAACTGGGGCTGCAGAATACATCAACTGCATATCTGCAGAGGGGTAAGACTCTCATAACAAGTGTCCTGAGTATGACACTAAACAATCTGATGGTGAGGCTCCAGTAATGCTGGAGCTTTGTGGAATGCTGCATATCCTTTTATTGCCATTGTTTCCAGGTCCACTCTGGCTTGGAGTGGTAGAACACAGCTCTTAATTGGTTCACCACACTCTATCCTGCCACCAAAGATATTGCCAGATCATGAATTGAGTGGGGCCACAATTGATGAGTGTTGAATAATGCCTACTATCATAATAGGTGATGTCCATCCCCAGTCACTGTCACACATCTTCTACTTCTAGTCGGCCACTGAAGTGGGTGTGGATCATTGGATTGACGTTCTTTGCATGTCTTAACCACCATTCTCACGAGTACCTTTGTCACTCGAGGATTGACTGCTTTGCAAAGTACCAGGTTCTTTTGACACTGAGATGCCTGCTTTGCTGATGCATGGATTTGATCTTTTTGTATCCGCACTCTTCCATGGACACAGAACAAGTGTTGTTACTTGGCCTGACCTATTGCTTTAACATGTCACACCACCTCTCTGATACTTAAGTCAACCAGTCAGTGAGGTTAAATTCTGATGCTACTGATTTTAGTTTCACTGTCAGGTCATATTTGGTGACCATCTTCTTGATGGTCTCTAGGCTTCTAATTAGAATCTCACTTGCTGCTTTGGTCTGAATCCTGGCCTTCCCTGTTAGTGTGTCTGATAGCTAATGGTACATGCAGATGCAGCTTCTTGGCCTTCAACTGAAGTGTCAAGTTGACTCTTTTTAACACAACATTCAACTCTGCTAATTTAATGGGTGCTGTGTTGTTCACAGGGTGTAACCAATACACATCCTCCAGTATGTTTCTGTCTTTTGCTAGCAGGATACCAACTGCTAAAGACCTTGCATTGATCCAAACATACTATTTCTCCTTGTTTGCACACCAGTATTCTGTTGCATTCTTGTCTGGGTCTCCTCTACCATGTATGTAAGGAGGGTATCATTTGCTTCATTGTCCCATCCGTGGGTAACCGCACTAGCTCTGCCTTATAACCACCATTGTCACATGTAGCCACCCACACACAGGTAGGTGGCCCACAGAGAAAAAGTGGCTCACCAAGTAATGACATTGAGAATGTCTAGAATTGTAGTTCCCTGTCTCCATACCAATTTACCTTACTCCTTTCATACCTCCAAGCTCCATTCTTGATCCATTCTGGGTCCTTGCAAACCAAGCCAAACTAGGCCAGCTTCACCTGTATACTTGTCAAAGATACAATGTTCTCATCAAAGGATCAGCCTCTTAGGGAGACCTTGGTTGTGTTTGGGGTATGGAATCAACCAGCTGTCCTCTATCCAGGCTCAAAGCTCTTGCTTGTATGCAGGCCTGATATGACCAGCCACACAGTATTCCACCACGTGATTCTATGGCTTTGGTGGTTCCTTACCTTCTGTCCACTTCCATGAGGTAGTCCACACCTCCCAGTGTTGGGCAAATTTATCACTGAAATCAGACTACTCTATCTTCAGCGCTGCACACATGAGAGTTGCTTTCTGAAACTGTATGACTCCCATGTGTATGATGTGGACAATAACTTGATGACATCATACCTGAGCATAGAATCAAAGTTGAGTGGCTTCTTGGTCACTACAGTGCATCCACTTAGGTAGAGTTTCCAGCCTCTGTGGTGATTCCAACTGTTCCAGTGGTACAACATGCACAAGTCTCACTGTTTATTGTAACTCTCTTCCTCCTTCAGGTGTTACACAATGCTTTGCTGACTATTGTCCAGGAAGAGCCTGTGTCAAGGAGTGCAGAATGCAGCATTCTGTTAACTCATACATTAATGACAGGCAGTGTCTCAACTAGATTTTTGGTGGAAGAGACTGACACTGATGTTTTGGCCTTGGCCCCATTTCCCGAGGAATCCTGGATCATGAGTCTCTTCTGGTTGCACTGGTAGTAGGATGTGTATTCTCTTCACTTTTTGTATTCTCTGGCTGAGTGGTCTTGGTTGTTGCACCTATAACAGATCATTCTCGCATTGGTCCTAATAGTTGACTGTGTGGCTGTAATGACCAACTCTTCCAAAGCAGGGTTCTACCTTATAATGGTTTGGGCGTGGTCCAATGGCAATATGTTTATGCTGTTTGCTCGTTCCTTAACTGTTGTGGGAGCCCAGCCAGGAATATGTATACCATTACTTCTGCAAGCAGTTCACCAAACAATTTTGCCAGGTTCTGCAATGTTGTCATGTAGACAGCTATTGTTTCTCCTGAGTGTAGCATGCATGCTGCAAACTGTTTATATGCTTCGGAGGGGAACAGTAAATGCCTTGAAAAGTACAGCCTTTATTTGGGCCAGGTCCTCTTTTTCCTCCTCTTTCATCTGTTGGTACCCATCAAATGTGCCACCAGGTAGTTGTAGTGGTATGACGTCCTACTCTCTTCACCTCATTCAGGTGGCAAATTAGTTCCACTTTCTTGACCCAGGTAACAAGTAGAGCCATCAAATTCTGGGATGAACTTCAAATTGAATCCTGCCTGAGGTTTGATCCAGGTAGGCAAGACACAACCAAGTTCTTTTACACTATGCAATGTTTGAAGATATATAAATGATATGTTATTGATTTTTTTTTTTTTTTTTTTTTTTTTTTAAATTGAAAGTGTCAATACTTTTTCTAATTTTAAAAAAAGAGCTTCTTCCCCCTCCTCCATAAAAAATTTTTCCTCATATATCACAATATTGTTGATGTAATAATTTCCTGTTGAATGTTAAGATTTATTCCAATTTTAATTCTCTTTCAGCAAACTTGTTGTTGAAATTAAACAGAAAAGAAGAAGCTAGTGCAATTTTTAAGATTCTTGTTGAAAGGAATCCTGAAAACATGGCTTACTATCGAGGCATGGAACAAACTATGACTGCCTGTGAGTTATTTTATTTATTTCAGTTTGAATGTGTATTTTGTAGTTGCATAAATATTTTCTCAAATCTATAATTTTGCTAATCAAGTTGATGGATACTGTAATCTTAGTAAATAAAAATTATTTTGATTTAAAATTTACTTTTTAAACATTCTTTCACTTCCTACCCTCAATTTTTCCCCCCACTAAATTTAAAAAAAAAAGGTTGCTTTGCACATTTTTGCTATGCTTTGTATATGAGGTTATATAGGATAAATGGGCATGCAAGTTGCAGTCTTACTTTGGCTAGCAATATTTTGGAAATATTGGTAGTTTATGCAGAATACTGACTTACAAACCATCCTTTTCACATGTATAAATGCAGGATATTTTTCCTTGTCCGATATGCACATAGGAGTCAAATAATTATATAATGTAAATAGCGGAATCTATGCTGCTCAACATAAGATCTGATATTTTTAATTTCATCCTAAAATTTTCTTGGCCATTTCAGAAAAATTGTTCAAATAGTTACCATATTTAGATAAAATTAGGTTATGATAATCTAATAAAGCTTTCTGTAAAGTTTTATTTTTACATGTTTTTAAACTTTTACTTATTTTATTTTGTGTACATGCAGTTTATAATTTGAACCATTTTTATGTCTTAAATTTGATTGTAACTGATCAGTAACCTATTTATTTTTCAGCTTCTCTTAGTGAACGGTTGAAATATTATACAGATGTATCAGCTAAATTTCCAAAAGCTTCTTTACCGAAGAGAGTGCCTTTATCATTCACCACAGGTTAGTTTTTTTTTTTTTCTCTTTCCCTCTTTTCTAGGTTGTAAGATTTTGATTTAAAAAAAAAAAAATAAATTGGGTGTGTACGGGATCACTCACTGATGAAATTCTTTGGTAATGTACAAAAAAAAAAAATTAGAATTTATAATGCTTATATTCACCATCCAGATAAGAGTTGGTTTCAATCATTTGCTTTTTATTTTACTTATTATTTAAAAAAAAAAATTTATTGAACAGTTAAATCCCCAAATATGGTCTTCTTGACTACTGGCCAAATTCTTTTAGCCTTTCCATTATGGTGTTATGGTTGATTTATAATTTTGGGAGCAACTGTAACTTTTCTGTAAAGAAATGAAGCAATTAAAGCATTTTACTGATTAATGAATGTAAGTATTACATGTTTAATTTTTTCTTGTTCTCTATTTTGTATAAATTTTATATTTATTAATATTTTGGTGTATTAAATGAGAATAAAACTATTTTTGCCATTAATGAATATATTTATGGTTTTGTTCTGCTATCTTCTGGTATCTTTCAGACAACTTCATAATACAATTCTTCTAAAAAAAGGAGAATTCTCAGTAGATGATTTTGTAGTCTTCTAGTGAATAGAATTTTTTTCCATTAAGAGATCTCCATAAAGACTACAATAAAATGTAATCTAAAGATATCTGACTATGGTGGATAAGTGGAAACTCCTCCATTCAGTCTGTAAAAGTTTTGCCTGCTTGCTCACCAAAGAAACATACAGTTTAATATTGTACTGATAGAATAGTGTCTTTTTTTCTTAACTAATTCTGGATGTTTTTTTTTTCTTTTTAATTAGTCTCATTATGAACATTGTTCAAATTCATTGATTCTCTAGGAGGTGTTAGTGGTCAAAAACTCTTTCAATCCTACTCTATTTTGAAGATTAAAATTTAACTTTTAATACAGTTAGTAATAATTCATTTTGCTTGATTTACATTCTCATGCATTCCATCTTGTATTCACTTTTTGAAAAAAATACACCACTTGAATATAGTCGGGTAGTTTCTCTCTCTCCTCTTTTTTTTTAACAAAATCATCTAACATAACCAAGCTGGTGCACTTGGTTTGGATACTTTGAGTATATTAGCTTATCTTTGTGTCATTTAATGTTTATTATTCTTGAGCTATGTCTTGAATTACTATCAATCTTATCTGGTTTATTTGACTGGAGTATCATTCATATCTTCTCTATAAACTGCAAAATTTCTGTTTGAGTTGAACTTTTAAAAGGAAAAGCATATGTTGAAATGTTTATTTTCTTCCATCTTCAATGTTGAAATCACTAAAAAATAATGTACATTGATATGACACCTATCATAATACAACTGAATGTAATCATTTTTAATAAAGTTACTTCAAGCTAAATGTTTATGCCATTTAAGAACCAAGCACAAAACAAACTTTTTGGTCAACTCAATATGTTTTGAACCTTAAATAGAATATATTTTTGTTTAATTGACTCGTAGATACATAAGAAATTGAATATTTTCTTGCTAAAATTATATAAAATTGTTTTTTGATTTGATTTGAGTGTCTTTACAGTTTTTTTTTTTTTTTTTTTTATGTAATAAAATATATGCAAGTATGAGCAAGTATCTGCCTGCAAAAGGCAGAAAGCCTTTTGCAGGCAGATACTTTTAAAAATCTTTGTAGAATGGTTGAGTTATTTTCAGAAAAATTTGCAAAATAAGTATTATGTTCAAACAAGTCAATTAATCATATATGAAAAAAACAAACAAAACATAATTTGATCAGCAATTGTGTCATAGTACAATTGCATGAAAACAATAAAACATTCTCACTTTTAATCATATTTTGCAAAACAACCTTTACACAATCCTACATCATATCCTAGTGATGTTAATGTAAAGAATATACATTAACATTGAATAAATCAGCAAGCAGCCAATAAGAAAATGCCTTATATTGAGCTACTATAAAACCTTAAAAATTTTCCTCTGCCTGTGTACCTTTTCGATAACAAGTGTCACTCTGCCTGCAAAAGTGTTAAGATTATATAATTTGTTTCCACTTTACTTCAATCTTTAAATTCTATTATGAAAAATACATGTCTTTTAGTTTTAATTTTTTCAAATGATTTTGAGCTACATGCTTCAATGTAATTAAGCTTTATATTTTTATTGCTCATAGGTGACATGTTCAGGACTCAAGTTGATCAATATTTACGAGCAGCTCTGCACAAAGGGGTACCTCCATTGTTCATCCGTTTAAAAGAACTGTATAAATCTCCAGAAAAGGTTAGTAAACTCAGCTTTACTTTAATGTTTGATCATTATGACTTCTAAATGTTTACAATATAAGGAAAATCATATGTTGACAATATTAAGTCTTATTCATTAAGATAAGTTTCTTGTAATTTCTGGACCAATAATTAAGATTGATTTTGCATTATCATTCGAGAAGCTTTTATTTATTTTAATTGTAAAAGATTGTTGAAAATTGCAGGGCTATGCCTACCTTGTTAATAAATGCTATTATCACTTCAAAATTTTTATTACAGGTAAAAATTATTGAGGACCTTATGCTTGGTTATCTCAATTGTTTGAAAACTGAGGAACGTTTCCATCCCTGTAAGTTTATTTTTCTTGTAGAATTTGATTTTGTGTGGACTTATTTTCTAAACTTAATGTTTTGGAATAATTTAATATTTACAAAAATAAACAATGACTAAAATTTTTTAATTTTCAAAATCTTTTTTTGATAGATTTAACTTAATTTTTTTTTTTTTTCGCTGTAATAAAATGTTTAGTGGTCACTTTTAATTAAAAATTTAATTTATATATTTTTTAAACCTATGCTATTTATTGTAAATTGTTATTTTCTCACTTTTTTGAACTCCTTGTATTTTATATTGAATTATAATTCTTATTTGCATCTACAGCTCAGGTAGAAAAAGAACCTCCCACAGCTCTTCTTTGGACCTATTATTTCCTTGCTCAGCATTATGACTTTTTGAAACAGACAGACCAAGCCCTTAAATATGTTGATGCTGCCTTGGAACATACTCCACTCCTTATAGAGCTGCATGCTCTGAAAGCTAAGGTTTATAAGGTAAGAATGACGTTTAACCTATGCTCAAAATTAAAAACAATTTTTTCGTTGAAAACTATTGTAAAAAGTAATTTTTTAATTTTCAAAATTTGTTGGGTTTTATTTTATTTTTATTTATTTTTTTATATATATATCTGACTCTGAATATCATATTCATTAAAAAAATGTTGTCACAATTAAGTGGGTAATACTTTGTACTCATTTATTTTTAATGGTAAATTACATCATATGAACCCTTGAATTTTAGCATATGCTAAGTTATTCTTTTAAACATTTCTTCTCCAAGTCTAGGAACTGTCTATGTTTGTAAAAAAAAAAAAAAAAAAGTTTAAATAACCTTTTACTTGATGCTGTATTAAAAATAACAAAAAAAAAAATTTCCACTTAACACAAATGCAAGTTATTTTTAATTTCTCAAAAACTGTAAAGTGTTCATTGTAAAAAAAAAAAAAAAATCATAAAAATTTATTTCATTCAATAAATCTTATGTGAAAGACCAACAACATATAATATACATGTAAACATAGCCAAATTGATGCTAATAGTAATTGTTTAGGGATATTGAATGCTCTTAGTTATGTCTGTTAAAATGAAAATTTTCTTTTGCCAGCATGCGGGTGATATGGAGGAAGCTGTTCGGTGTATGGATGAAGCCCAATCGTTGGACACTGCTGATCGGTACATCAACTCAAAATGTGCCAAGTACATGTTAAGAGGCAACCTGATTCAAGAGGCTGCTGATATGTGTGCTAAATTCACTAGGGTGAGTTGTGTACGTGCCCAAAATTCTCACTCTCGGTTTTCTTTGCTTTTTAGCTTGCCTTTTTTTGTACTGCTTGCTTTTTATTTATAAAGTGAATATAGGCCTATTTTACTAGTAGCAAGTGAATTTGGATTCACATGAAGAGTAGCCTTAAGAGGTTTGTTAAATTATCCAATAGCTTTGCACAAAATAAAGATATTAAATATCTTAGTCTTAAGATTTTATATAGCAAGATTTGTTTTTATGTGTGAGACTCTTCTAACATTTTGAACATCATTAATATAGAATATCAACTGTTTTATAATATTTAGGAAAAAAATCTATTGCAGTTTACATTTTTAATTTGAAAATATTTTTCAAATTAAAGTTTGTGTGCAACCATCAAACTCTATCTCTTTATTTTCTTTCTCTTGGTTTTTTTTTTTTTTTTTTTTTTTTTTCAATCATCACTTTGTGTGTCTTGTCTTCAGATAAATCAAAGATAGAATTTGATGTTTGTACATAAACTTTTTATTCTAAAAATGTGTTCTCAAATTAAAAATGTAAATTGAAATAGATTTTTGCTAATATCATAAGATGCTTAAAATAGTTTATATTCTATTGAAATGTCATGAGAACATTTTCTAATTAGTTTGTGTGCAACTATCAAATAAATGTTTTAACCAGTTAGTTTCTATGCTTGTAGGATTACTATAAATCTTATTACAACTAAAATTTTGAAGACTATATTTCACTGACTGATGATTTGATTGCAGTTTTTGTTTTCTGTGTTGTTTGCATCAGTTTTGTGTGTTTTTGTTGATTTAATTTTGTTTATTTTTATCTTATTGTTGAAGTGATCTATTATCAGTAAAGAGGAAGATGGTTTGGTTGGTTGGGTTTTATGGCATGCCAATCCATTGGGTTATTTTATGCCGAAAACATTTTTATTTATTATTTTTATTTGGTATTATTTTTGTGTATAGTTATTTGCATATTGTTTTATTTTGATGTCGTTGGTATTTGTTTATAGCGTTTAGTCTTGAATTGTCTGCTGAAGTCAGCATTTGATTTTTTTATAATTATTTTGTAGGTCTATGAGCCTACAGCCTTGATAGAAGGCCAATTCTTTTCAGGAATTCTATTATGTTTTTAGTGTTTATTTTCTCAAATAATTCCTTCATACTATTAACTTTATAAAAAATTTTTCCGGATGCGAGATAGGTTTGTACATTCTATTAAAATATGCCTAATTGTGTAATGGTTTCCGCATTGACATTTAGGAGGAGGTTCTTCTTTTTAGAATAAAGTTGTGCGTTAATCTAGTGTAGCCTATACGTAGTTGAGAAAGAATGGTTTCTTCTCTTCTAGTATTACTAGCTTCACGTTTTCTTTCTTTCAGAAGAGGCTCTATTTGGCGGAGCTTGTTTTGGGCATTTTCATCCCACAATTGTTGCCATCTTTTTGTGATTATTTGTTTGATTTTGTTTCATGTCTGTGTATGGTAGTTTGGAGGTTTTGTCAGGAGGTATGTTAATTGCAGCTTTAGCCAATGAATCAGCTTTATCATTTCCCTGGATTCCCATATGGCCTGGAATCCAGCAGAATATGATTTTTTTTACTCTGTCTTAGGGCGTGGAGTTTATTTAATAAGTTGACGATTAGAGGGTCATCGAGTTTTTGGTTTTTTTATTGAGTGTAGAACTGATATGGAGTCCGAGTAGATAATGAATTTCTTAGCTTTGTTATTTGAAATGATTTTAAGTGCCAAATTTATTGCACAGATTTCAGCTGTAAATATGGAAGCTTCTTTAGGAAGGGATTGTTTTATTGTTTAGAACTGCTCCACACCTGGTTCCATTGTTGTCCTTGGAGCCATCTGTGTAGATAATTAGGAAGGTTGTCTTGGATGTTATGGAGTTTTTCTTGGTATATTAAGGGGTGTGTTTTCTTTGAGAGTTTAAGTCTAGTATTACCTCTGACTTTTCAAGTAGCCAGGGAGGGGAATTTAGCTGTACTGTATCATGAATATTTTTAATAGAGATATTTGCATTTTCCAGAATGGGTTTCATGCAGAGGCCAAAGGTTTTTATGGCCTTTTCCTTTTTGTTAAATAGGGTTTGGTGTTTGGAGTTAAAAATGCAGTCATGAGCCGGATTGGTTGATAGTGACTTGATTTTGCTGTAATATTGTAAACCTAACTTTGTGAATCTGAGTTTTAGAGGTGGTTCGTATGCTTTGGAGTAAAGGCTCTCCATTAGGGATGTGCGGAAAGCCCCCAAGATGAGTCTTAATTCTTCATGGTGAACAGTATTTAATGTTTTCAGATAGGACTTTCTCACTGCTCCATATACGTAGCAGCCATAGTTGATTTTTGAATGGATTAATGTTCTATATAATTTTAGTAAAGTTTAAAAATCTGCACCCCAGTTTGTATGGGCTATTATCCGAAGTAGTTTCAGTGTTTTATTACATTTATCTTTTATATATTGTATGTGGGGAATGAAAGAGTTTTCTGTCAAAAATAATACCGAGGAACTTGTATTGACTGACAACCGGAATTTCCGAATTGTCCAACTTCAATGTAGGGTCGTTGTGCATTTTTCTCAACTGGCAAAAATGCACGCATTGAGTTTTTGTTTTGGAGATCTTAAATCCATTTATGGTTGCCCATTTATTAATTTTGTTGATACACTGTTGCAGTTGACGCTCTGCTGTCCGTGTATATTTGGATTTCGATGTGATGCAGAAGTCATCTACATATAAATAGCTATCAACTCCAGGGTTTAGGCAATTGTTAATGCTATTAATTTTTATGTTGAAGAGGGTTACTGATAATATACTCTCCTGAGGGACCCCTTCTTCTTGCTGTTGAATATCAATGTTGTTCCAATTCGAACTTGAAATTTCCAGTCTGTGAGAAAAGCTTTCATAAAGTTTGGGAGTCTACCTCTCAAACCCATATTATGCAGGTCTTTCATAATACCATATCTCCAAGTGGTTTCATACGCTTTCTCTAGATCAAAGAATACCGCGATGAGGTGATGTCTTAGGATGTTTGCCTCTCTAATGGAGGTTTCCAACCTGACCACATGATCCATCGTAGATCTTTGGCTTCTAAAGCCACATTGAGAGTTAGTATAAAGGTTATTGGATTCAATGAACCAAACTAATCTTTTATTGACCATATGTTCCATGGTTTTGCAGAGACAGCTTGTTAGTGCTATTGGTTGATAATTAGATGGATAGAGGCTATTTTCCCCTGGTTTAGGTATAGGGATTATGGTAGCTACTCTCCATGAGTCTGGAAATTTACTACTTTCCTAGATCTCATTTAGAGCAGCTAATAAGTAGTCAAGAGACCTTCAGGGTAATTGTTTGAGAAATTCATAGTGAATTTCGTCTAGGCCGACTGTTGTATTGTGTGATTTTTGGATGGCTTCTTTTAGCTCTGCCAATGTGAAGCATCCGTAATAATTTTCAGCATTGTTAGATTTAAAACTTGATTTTGGATTTTCTGTTTTATGTTTGTTATTGGAGGAGGAATTAGCTGAGAAGGTTTCAGCCAGTGCATCGGCAATGTCTTTTATATTTGTGACTTCTGATTTATTTTTAATAAGGTTTTTCAGAGGTGTAGTTTGTATTTTCCCTGAAATCTTTTGTATCATCTTCCAGACTGTTAGTTTTGGTTGAGGAATTGAGTTTGTTGACATAATTTTGCCTACTGATTTTTTTGTTTGTTTTATAATTTTCTGTGCTTTTGATCGGAGCAGTTTGAGGGTGTTTAAGTTACTCGTCAAGGGTTCTTTGTTGAATTTGCGAAGAGCAGCATTTCGTTGTTGAATTACTACCCTGCATTCATCATTAAACCAGGGTGTGTTGCATTTATTTGTGGGTGAGGTTTTTGGAATGGTTTTATTAGCTATTTCTATTAATGTTTCAGTGAAATGGTCTATCATGCATGTATTATTTGGGTTCTGGACAAGTTCTCTATCACATAAAGTTTTAAAATCAATCCAGTTGGCCTTATTATTTTTCCAACGGAAAGGTCTGTTGTCATGACTAGGTTGAAGAATATCTATTATGATAGGGAAATGGTCACTGCCACAAAGATCGTTATGGACTTTCCGTGTGTAGTCCATGTAGCTTGAAGGATCAGTTAGAGTGAGGTCAATAGCCGAGTAGGAGCCGGTAAATGAATTGAGATATGTTGGAGATTTATTATTTAATGTGCATAGCTTGTTGCTATTAATTATGTTTTCCAGATCCTTGCCCTTTTTGTTAGTTTGCAGGCATGTGGGGTTTAGGAATCTGTTCTATTAACTTGTTTAATTTAGATTCATTTATAGGATCATGTGGTGGGATGTAAATGGAGCAAATGTTTGATTTGTGTAGAGTTACTTTGACAGCAATCAGCTGGAGATCACTGTCAATGCTGATTTGGTTCTGCGGTACATCTTTCCTGACAAGGATGGAGACACCCCCAGAAGCCCTGAGTCCATCCTTGTGTAGGTGATTGTAAGCCTGATAGTTGATGTTTATCTGGTTATTTTCTTTAATAAATGTTTCTTAGAGGCCTACTACTTTGGGATTGTATTTTCCCAGAAGTAGTTGGAGTTCTTCATAATTAGCTCTAATTCCTCTGCAGTTCCATTGTATGATTGAGTTAGGCATATTTGATTAGAATGTATTATGGAGGTTTTTTTAAAGGGTTTCTTTTTGTTCTTTTCCTTTACAGGGGTAGCCTCTTCAGTTTCTATTTTCTCTAGTATTTGATACTTATTTTTAGTCTCTGTAGGGCTCGTTGGTTCTATTGCTTGGTCTGATATTTTTCCAGTAGAAGGCGAACTGGCCTGAGCGAGGTTATTCCCCTTTGTGAAGGTCTCCCTAGGTTCCCTCTCTTTGTTCATTTCGAATGTTGATGGGTGGATTGGAGATCTTTGCTTCTTTTGAATATTATTTTGCATGGCCTTAGGAGATTCCGGCCTGTTTTGCTTCTTAATAGGAGTGTGCAATTTTGGAGAGGGTTGGTGAGATGCCGGTATTGTTGCCCCCTCATCCCTAGTATCCTCTCCTGTGAAGGTCTGTACATTAGTGGAGATTTTTCCTTGCATAGTTGAAACTTTATAAAGTTCATTTCTGATCGAGGTTTTTATCTCATTAATAAAGCTTCCCCAATCACTTGGATCAAGCTGAATTAATTTTTTCACCATTTCCTCATATTTTATTTAATTTTTTTTCTCGGACTGCTTGGGAGTAGGTATAAGTGTTAGACCCTACTACCCTTTTCCGTGCTTCATGGTAAGGAATATTCTTATATTTTACAGCGAGGATCTCTTTTTCTCTTCTCCAAATATCGTAAGATCTTGCATAGACTGGATGGTCACCACCACAATTCGTACATTTATAGGGGAATTCACATTCATTCATGTGGTGGCCAGGATGTCTTTGGCCACATTTCCTGCACACTTCCCGTCCTCTACATGAGTCCTCATGGTGTCCATATTTTTGACACCTATAGCATCTCAATGGGTTAGGAACAAATTGCTCAACCTTCTCCATAGAGTAGCCAACCTTTATTTTTTTCTGGGATTTTTGGTGTATTGAATGTCATAATATAGGTGTTTGTTTCTATTGTTTTACCCTCTTTTTTAATAGAAACTCTTTTGACATCAATCACATCTTGTCTTTTTAACTCCTTTTTTTTTTTTATTTCTTCCAAAATACATAATGACAGTTCTTTACTCCTCACCACCCCCTTACTTGTGTTCAGGGATTTGTGAGGGTATGTTTTGACATTGTCATTTTCAACAGAAAGTCCGCATGTTTTCTTTTTTCCACCTCAACGAGTAATGTATCATTTTTTAAAATTTTTTTTACTGATTTTGGTATTATATTACTCGATATGACTTTTTCGTTTATGAATGGTGAGAGACTCACTATTGGCGAGCTTTTGGATTCTATAGTAATGAATCTCAGGAAGGGAGATTCTACTTCATCTTCTGAATCAGTTTCTCTCAAATTTCTTTTAAGTTTTTTATTTGCATCAATTGCTGGGGGTTTTTGAGTTGAAAAATCCATATATTTATTATTTGAGTTTCATTGGCTATGCTCCCTACCCACCACAGAGCCCCATTCGAGGATACGCCTAGGGGGAAACCCATTCGGGGATACGCCTCAGGGGAAACCCATTCGCCTAGGAATACCAGGGCTACATAATCAGTATACTCATGCTGATGATGGACAATTTTATTAAGTTTCTGGGTTTTGGTTCCCAAGATGACTACTCACCCAGGGACAGAAAGGTTATAGATCTTTCTTCAGCATGATTGACCCTACAGCCATCGCCCTCATTCAGATTTTTAAGTAATCTGATAGAGGGCTGACATGACCAGCCGATTGATCGGATCGGGTCCCTCCGACCTCCCGTCTAGCCCAAGTAAGGGCCAAAGTGAAGTGTTGCAAGTCACGGACCGCTCAGCCACCAAGATCTCGTCCTCACGCATCACGGGTCGCCACCCACGGCCTACAGGTAGCCCCATTGGGTGGGGGTCTTACCCCTCTACAGAGGTGCAGTCGGCGTATTCTACAGCCCCAGCCGACAGGGCGGAGAGGAAAATGATTAGCTTCAGATTTTTAAAAATCTGATCATATCTTGTAATTTTAAATTCCTCGGACTACTGATAATATGATACTATCTCTCTCTCTCTTTTTTTTATGAATGTTTTTGTTGTCTAAAACTAATTTTAGAAAACCATATCAGAAGGTAATATTTTACTTAAGTAGTTTTCAACAAATCCGTGATGCTACACAAATCCAGTAACATATTTCAAGCTTCATACAACCAAATCTTTTTAAATAATATGCATTTATATCTGAACAAATTTGAATCCTCTCTATTTTCAAACAAGACAGTTAAGTCTATAAAGTCTTTTTAGAGTTTTTGTTGCATTATTGAGGTTTTGACTAACTGCATGCATTTAACTAATTGTTTTTAGAAAGTAAATTACTGTGAATGTGATATCTTGTATGTATTCGATAATATCACTTCATGGCTAAGTACTTGTAAAAATTAGGATAATAGATTGAATGTTTATCTAGCAAAACTTAGAATTGAGCAGTTTTCATTAAAAAGTTATTTTTCATTCATTTTAAAAAATTTATTTTTTAACCAGTAAATATCTAATTGATTTCAATTTAAATATTCAATTGAATATTAACTACTTGATGTAATTTTTTTGAATACTTTCATGTTTTTTTTATCATTTTTAATCAGATATTGTAAGTTTCTTTAAGGTTTAAAATTCATTAAAGTTTATTTCCCTTACATATACAGGGTAGAGAGAGAAACTGGGCAATTCTTGCGTAAAAAGTTGACTTTTAGATGTTTTTTTTTATTGACTAGACTATGTCTATATTTTTTATAAAAAAAAATATTGCTTTTTAAATTAAAATGTTTTACTTGACAAATATTAGAACTATAGTTCTTAATTGAAACATTACAGTTTTTTTATGTAATGTTTTCATATTTTTTCCCCTCCATTTATTAGGAAGGTGTATCAGCTATGGAAAATTTGAATGAGATGCAATGCATGTGGTTCCAGACAGAATGTGCTGCCGCCTATCAGAGGCTAGGAAAGTGGGGAGAGGCCTTGAAAAAATGCCATGAAATTGATCGGGTAGGTACACTGCATTACCATATGAAATAGAATGTTTTTTAAGTTGGGAATGAAATTAAATAAAGGAGTTGCATCCATACATGTATAGCATGAAACGCAAATTATTAAAATTGCCCCCCCCCCAAAAAAAAAAAACATTTAAACATTTTTTTTATATTGCAGCATTTCACAGAAATCATTGAAGATCAGTTTGACTTCCATACTTACTGTATGAGGAAGATGACTTTGAGAGCTTATGTGGGTCTTTTACGATTAGAAGATGTCCTTAGGAATCATCCCTTTTATTTTAAAACAGCTCATATAGCTATTGAAGTAAGTAAACTTTTTTTCTGTATTTACTTTTCAATTTTAAAATCAATAGTACATTTTATAACATGCTTTCTGTACAACTTAGTATGTGTTAATGTTTTTTGATTGTATTTTATGCATCTCCATATTCTACTGGAATGGATGTTAACTGATCCATTGACATAAAGGTTAGCGTTTGCCAATGGCCCAGGAGACTGAAAGTCAATCCCAAGTAGTCATACTAAAAACTCAAAAAATGGTACTTAATGCCTCATTGCTAAACACTCACCATTATAAGGTACAGATCAAGGGTAAGTGGAGCAATCCAGGGAAAAGAGTAGTGCCCTCCTCTATACCTAGGTGTAGTAGCTATTGAAAAAGAAGCCTTTAGGTCACCCTTCTTACTTTAACATGCTGGTTATATTGTTTTGAACAGTTATTTATACCTCTACTTCCACTATTTTGTGTGTGTGTGTGTGTGAGAGAGAGAGAGAGAAAAAGCATAAGAATTTCCAAATTAGCCTTTCATAGCTTATAATTTCTTGGGAAATACAAAGGTCAATTTTCAATGACTATCTTAAAATTTAACTTGTATAGATAAACCCTATTTAAATGTTATCTCTTAAAAATAAATTTTTATAACATGCTTTGTGTACATTTTAGAAATGTGAATATTTATTAAAAGTAGCATAGTTTATTAATTAAATGGCACTAATTATTTAAAATCCTGCTTTTTGAGTATTCAGAGGGTAGTCCCTGTGATGTGACTAATGTGCAACATTATAGTGAGGGAGTTCAAACTTTAGTCAAGCTGTTATGTTCACTTTTAGACTAATACCTTTGGTAAAGGTATGAACACCCTTATCTCATCTAGCTATGGTTTAAATAGTGCTACTATTGTTCTTCTACAAGGATAGCCTTGGCATTAAATAACCCATAAAGGTTTATATGTCATAAACAAAGCCAAACCCAACTATTCAGTCACTTAATACTTTTTTTTTGTATATAAATTGATTTTGATCTATTATTTTTGTTTAACTCATATTGGCCATCATTATGTGTTTATTTTCATTTTTTTTTAACAGATATATTTGTATCTTTATGATCATCCACAATCTGAAATTGAAAAGGATAAATCTCTTGATACAGGTAAGTTATATTTAAAAATTGTATGGTAATTTGACATGAAAATCATTTGTTTATAACCAAGAGAAAGAATTGCAATAGTCATTTTTCAAGTTTTGGATCGGTTATCTGACTGTAAAAAGCGTACATATTAATACCAAAGTGATCAGTGAAAGACCAGGAGGCACATTTAAACTGCCCCCACCCAAATTCAGTGCAGTCCCTTTACCATCAAGAACTAAGTTACCTATGGGACTGAATAAACACTCCAATGCTCAGGAATCAACAAAATCCCTACAAAGATCCTATAGTATAGAAAGCATAGTTGCCAGCTTTGATCTGGAAGGTATAACAAATAACTACAATACTTGAAACCATTTAGCTGTGCACAAACAGATGAGCTCTATCCCTTTTTAAAATATTTACAAACCATCCACTTGAAAAGTAAAAATGAAATTATTGACAAACTAATCTCTTACACGTCATGTATATTTATTTAAATGTGTGCAAACAAATTGTTTGCTGGTACATAGCAGCGTCTAAGACCATTTGACTGGGCAAACAAATGATTAAAAGTGTATAGAATGATTTGTATTGGATGGAGGTACTTGAAATCATTTAGCTGTGAAGAAAAATAAGCTCAAGCTTGTTGAGAAATATTATTAGCAAAATGTTTACAAATCATATGTATAACTATTTAACTATGTGCAAACAAATTACTGATGCTGGGTTGAATTGTTGGTGTTGTAGCAGCAGTGCTTGGAGCCAGGTGGTCTCTGGTTTATTTGGAATATTATCTAAGTATTTGTTTGGAAGTCTGAGGTTTGATATGTGTATAAACGAACTTGGGCATTAAGTGGCTTGCAGGGGCTCTTGTGCCATAAAGCCAAACAAACCAACCAGAGAACATATTGAGTCTTTCAAAAAACCTCACCTTTTTTTACCAAAATCTGACCAAATCAACCTTTTCACCAATATTTGGGCAAATAGAATCAAAAACTATTATAAAAACCCATACCCTAAAATCCACATAGGTTAGGTTGGTTTTGTCTTCTTTCTTGGCATTAAATGACCCACAGAGGTTGATATGCCATTAAACAAAACTCAAACTGACTGTAAAATTGATTATTTCCATGCAGTGTTTCTCCAATTTGGTTTATCTAATGCTTTTATTTTTCAATTTTGTTGTGTGGGGTTTTTTTTTTTTTTTTTTTTTTTTAAATAAATATTCTAGACTTTGTTTTTGTGATGTTAAAAACTAAAGCCTATTGAAGTATATTCAAGACCCTCATTTTTACTACTTGTTAATGTCTTTAGAAAACCTCACACCTAGTGAACTGAAGAAACTGCGCAATAAACGCCGTAAAGCTCAGAAGAAAGCAGAGATGGAAAAGGAAAAACAACGAGCAGAAATGGAAAAGAAAGAACATCAGAATAAAAATAAAGGAACAGATGGGGAAATGGATGGCCCCAAAGAAGAGGAGTTGATTCCAGAAAAATTGGTCAAGGTAAGTTTTAAATGAAGTAAAGTAACAGAATTGATGTGGGGAAATTTATCTTTTAAATAAGAATACAAAGTTGATCACGAGGTTTTGATACTGCAAAATAAACAATATTTGCAGTAATCTTTTTTTGTATTTTTATTTATTTTTCTTATTTGCTGCTAAATAAGAATACCATTTTAAGTCAAGAAGACACAATATATTGAGAACTGTAGCTAGGACAATTTAAATTTAATTGGCAAAAAAAGTTTTGTTTGATTTTGGAGATTGTAGAATATTTTACAGAATTAATTTATTTTAATATTTCATGGTAGTTAAATATAATTTTTGATACATGGTCTCTATTTAAAGTATGCATATATTTGTCTATATAGTATGTTGTTCTGATGATTCATGTATTAGTTCTTTTCTTTCCACTTTTTAACACTAAATGTAAGGAATTTTCGTTTATTAATTAAAAACTTGTTTCTGTTTACTTATTTTCAGACGAAGGATCAATTAGACCAGGCTGTGAAATTTTTGAAGCCCTTACAACAATTAGCACATGATAGAATAGAGACACATTTATTAGCTTATGAAATTTATTCCCGAAAAGGTAAGTTAGATTTTTATATTTGATTACATTTTATTAACTTAGGAATTTCTCAGTTGTGCATCAATGTTCTGTTAATGACAAGATTAGTTTTATAATTTTATCTTAACATTTTACAGATTTATTGGCTCAATTTAAAAAAAAAAAAAAAATACTTGTATTTAATAAAGGACATTAAACTGAGGATTGTATAATTTTGAATGCTACATTTTCAACTTTGATTTTTTTTTTTTTTTTTTTTTTTTTTTTTTTAAATTAAAAAAGATTTTTTGTTTTGTTTTTTAACTGTTCTGATAGCCCTGTTGGCTGGGGCTGTAGAATATGCCAACTGCAACTCTGCAGAGGGACTAAGGCTCCCCCTCCCAACAGAAGCCACTGGTTGGCTGTGTGTGGCTACTTGTAAGGTTTTAGGACAGGATCCTGGTGGCTGAGCAGTCCTTGATCTAGCACATGAGTGGTCAAATGACTTGCAGCACTTCACTTTGGCCCTTACTAGGCTAGACAGGCAGTTGGAGAGGCCCAATTCAGTCAATTGGTCAGTCATGTCAAGTTCTTGTAACTAATATGCTCATAAGGCAAAACAAGTACCCAGCCCTGTTATAGGTCCTAGAAGGTTGTGAGAGTCAATTTAAGAGAGCCTTTATTGAAGGGGGTTCTTAGTTAGATTGGCAGGGAATCAGGGTCCCACTTCTGACACAACTATACCGGTAGTGTATCCCTGTCTCAATCAAGGTGAATGATCCCCCCCCCCCCCAGTAAATTCTCAATAGTAGTTGGACTCTGTGGTGGGTGATAAGCACAAGAACAGATAGGAACACCGACATAGAAGAAGCAACTTTAGTTCCTGGTTTCAGTCCTCAGGTTGACAGAGGAAAAACCTATTACAAACCTCTCCTCGTGCAATAGAAGTATTTCTTTCAGCAAATGTAGCACCTGAAAAAGTAAAAACAACCTGTAATAATAATAATTGTCAAAGTAACAAAAAAAAATGCCAAACTTTCATTAAAAATGACCACTCTCCACAAAATCAAGACATATCCATGTAGATCCCTCAACATATCCAAAGGAGTGGTGAGAAGTCCTTAGCTATCTGCCTGTTCCATTGAAGAAATAAAACTCAACCGACAAAATCAAGTATCTGATGTACAGAGAATATCAATAAGAAAAAATGACCAACTTATTAACACCAAAACTTACATCCTTATATTCAACACTCCCAACCTAAACTTAAAATTGGCTCTATGATAGTGAAAGTTGACATATATCTCTAACCCACTCCAATGCTACAACTGCCAAAAGTTTGGGCACTACGAAAGCCAGTGCACAAAAAAAGGCAGGATGGAAAAAATGTAAGAAGGATGATTCTGACCACCTAGAATGCACTTGGAAACAATTAAAATGCATAAACTATAATGAAGATCACCCAGTTGACTCAGGACTGTGAAACAAGGAAAAGAAAGTGATGAAAATTATGTACTCAAGACCTCCCTTTCCAGAGGTACAAAAAAATCATAGAGACCTCCTTTTTAGCTTGGTGCTCCTACTCAAGAGTAATACAACCTATACAAAACCCTTCTGCTCCAGATTGCCAGAAATGCAATCTCCTAATTGAAAAACTTTTATATCTGAAACTGAACAATCAAGAAAACCCCCACAAGATGCCCAAGAATCTCTCAAACGGAGATTGTCAAGATCATCAAAAAAAAAACAAAAAAAAAAACACCTGTCTATGGAAACTTTACTGAAAGAGAAAACTCTAAATAAACAAGAATTACCTAAACAAAAACCATTCCAGTGATTCCAATCCAGGGATAAAATACAAGAAACTATAACTTCCAATGAAACTCATAATAAATTCAATATATTAGAATAAAAACAGAAAAAAATCCACAAAACAAAACATTTAAAAACATGACCTAAATTTGAACATAGGTCAAAACAAAATACCATGGAACTATCACAGAATCAAAGCAAACCTCAATGATTTGCTTTTGTTTCTAACAGAAATAAATCCAGCTAATCTGCCTGTAAGAAACATTTCTTAAAGAAAATAAGACTAAAAACTACAAAAATATCCATAATACCAGACTTGGGGTGTATTGATCTCAATTAGGAATGATATACCCGAACACCAACCTACAAGCAGTAGCTGCGGCCTCAACAACTTAATACAAAAACTTCCCAAGCCTTTTATCATAGATTTGAACTGCCACAGTATTTTATGGGGTAGTAAAAAAACAAATAAAAGGGGCAGAATACTTTAAAGGATCATCAGTGATAACAACCTATGCCTTTTTAATAAGAAATCCCAAACCAAATCTTGTTTCATCTTCCGGCACCTACTTAGCAATTGATCTAACTCTTTGCAATCCTCAAATTTTCTTGGACTACACCTGGAGAATACACAGTGACTTGAGTGGTGGCAATCATTTTCCAATTATAATGGAGGGGCTATGTTCTGAAGAAAAAATCTTCCCTAGTGGAGACTAAAAAAGGAAACTGGAAAAATTCCAAACACCGTTTGCAACATCTGATAAAAAAACACAATGCTAAAAACACTATTAAAGATTTTATAAACAAACTGACTGAAATAGTGAGGAAATGCATCCCAAACAACTTAGCCTCAGATAAGTGGAACAGATTGTGGTTTAATGAAGAATGCAAGGTTATCTGCTTTTGATGAGCAGAGCTGCTGGTCAAAATTTAAAGTTGCTCCAACAACCTCCAATCTAATCTAATACAAACATGGTATGCAGAATAATTAAGAAAGCCAAGAGAAAGTTCTGGCAAAATTATGTTAGTAAACTCGACCCCCCCCTCTACGAAATCAAAAACAATCGAGGCCATGATCTGCAAAATCTCCAGTAAACAACTATCAACTCTCCTGAAGTTCCTCTACAAACTATACCAAAATAACTGCCAAAAAGGATATTAACAAATCTATTAGCTGAAATCTTTAAAAAAAAAAAAAAAAAAAAAAATCATTCAGCCAAAATAACCAACAGTTTATAAAAATCAAACAAAATTCTGAAAAAGTCAAACCACAATTCAAATCCAATAACTTGGAAGCATATAACAAAAGCTGTTCACTTTACCAGAACTGATGGGCTCTATAAAAATTCCGCAATACAGCCATTGGTCCAGATGAAATACATTTTCTTAAAACAACTGCTTAAAGAATTGATATCTTCTGGAGGTTTATAACAATCTATGGATAAGTAACAAATTTCCAAATCCATGGAGACAAATGACAAGTCATTCTCATTCCTAAAAGTGGAAAGGATAGTAAGAATCCTGATACCTACCATCCCATTGCCCTGACAAGTAGCCATGGAACATGATCAGCAACAGATTTACATAGTTCCTAGAATCAAATGAACTAATGAACCTTCAATCTGGATTCTGTAAGAAAAGAGGAATTATAAACCATTTGGTTCATTTGGAGACTTTCATAAGAGAAGCTTTTATAAAGAAGAAACGCTTCACAGCAGTCTTTTTCAATTTGGAAAAGACATGACTCAACATGGAGGTATGGCATTGAGGAATCTATACAATCTTGGTCTAAGAGGAAGACTACCAGGCTTTGATGGAAATTTAAAGGTTTGTGTTGGATCCACCCTTTCTGACTGCTACAACTAAGAGGAAGGAATCCTACTTGGAAGCATCCTTGCTGTAATCCTCTTTAGTATAAAAATTAACAGCATCATTAAATGCTTTAACCCTGGAATAGACAGCCTTGTATATTGATTTCATTTGCTTCAGATTCAAATACATCCACATAATGGAATGCCAACTCCAACTGAATATGGACAAGATCAATAGATGGGCAACAATGTTTTCTGATTCTCGAAATTGAAAGCCTAGTTGGTGCACTTCTGTTTACATAGAAAAATGCACAACAATCTGGACATTAAACTGGAAAGAACTAAAATACCCATTGTTGATCAATATAAATTCCTTGGAGTTATATTTGATAGAAAACTGTCTTTTATCTCTCACTCAAATCAAAATGTAACAAAACATTACAGTTCCTATGAGTGGTGACCCACACAAAACTGGGAGCCAACCAGCAAACCTTACTAAAATTGGATAAGTCACAGGTTCATTCATAACTGGACTGTAGTAACTTTCTATACAAATTAGTTAGGTCTTACCTCAAAGAACTTGGCCCTATACAAAACAAAGGCTTAAGACTAGACTCAAGAGCCTTCAAAACTCCTCCAGTGGAAAGCTTACATGTAGAGGCTCTTGAAGTACTCCTACAACTTGGAAGCAAAAGACTTGCTCTTCCCAAAACTTAAATCCTAGTATTATGATTATGTCTTAAAGCCAAAGTGCAAGCTGTGTTTTGTTAAAGAAAAAAAAAATAATCTACAGAACTTTTTGGCCTTTGGATGGAACTCTAAGAATCTAAAATCTCTCTTCTCAATATACACAAAACCATCATACTGAAGACCCACCTTGAATTATTAAAAAAAACTAAAGTAATAACTCCCCAAAACAAAAACTCAACCCATCCCTTACTAAGATAAATTTCACAATGTCCTAGAACACCATCCCAACAACCTCTACATCTTTACAGATGGCTTGAAGACAATGATAAAACTATGCATGCAGTTATTTTAAACAAGAAAAGCTCTTCCAATGGAAAGTTCCATCTTTTCAGCTGAAGCCTGTGCAATAGAACTACTGCTAGACATCATTTGAAAACCACCACAAAAATTTTATATCCTCAGACTTGCTTTGTCTTAATATCACTAAAAAATAAAAAAACTGGAAGACTCCTTAATCCTTTTGCCCAGTCGGCTCATGCCCTAGTATACACTGACTGTCTCTCTGCAGAGGAGTAAAACCACTTAATAAATGTCCTGGATATGATGCTAAACAATCTGATGGTGAGGTTCCAGTAATGATGGAGCTTTGAGGGATGCGAAGTAGCTCTTCATTGCCATCGCTCCCAGGTTCATTTTGGCCCAGAGTGGTAGCACCTGATAGGGTCTTATCTATGGGTCAAATAGAACTTAACTGCATACTTATGCTAAACTGAATTGTTTGAAATAGAACAGTTTTTGACATTTAACTGTGTAGACGAAAATTATACTAAACTGAATTGTTTGAATTGGAACTGTTTGATTAAACTGAATAACTTGAAATAGAAATGTTTTTGACAATTAAACTGTGTACTCATGCTAAACTGAATTGTTTGAAATAGAACTGATTATTTGTATAAAAATGGATTTGGCATTAAATAACCTACAGTTGTTGATATGCCATAAAACCCAACCAACCCTTAATCCTTAAACTATTGAGTAGATTAGACTATATCCAATTCTAAAGAGATTCTTGTGTGCTGGATACCACGCCACATTGGTGTGAGGGGAAATGAAAGAGTTGACTTGGTAGACAAATTAGTCCTAGATTTATCTCTTGACAAATTCAAGATTCCATATACTGACTTGAAATGTAAAATTAACAGATTTTTATTCATAGAAAATGGCAAAAATGCTGGAATAACAATAAGTTCCTAAATTGAACCCACTTTGGGTAATGGGACACCAGCATTTAGAAAATCCACTTAGGGGCAAGTGACTATACATCATGAATTGGTCACACAAGACTAACACATTCCTTTATACACAAATAAGAGCAACAATGTCAATGTATAACATGTTTAATACTTTCTCATAGAATGTAAAGCTTTCACTTCCATCAGAAAATGCCTTTTCAATGTAAATAATATGAAAGATCTATGTTAAAATATCAACATAGATGAAATTCTGTCCTCTTTGAAAGAAATAATTATACCAGAAAATATAAACATAAACCTGATCAATACCATACAAAGTAATGCTGCAACATGATCGTTGACAATGCTAACATCGTCAAAAGCATTAGCTACAAAAATATAATAGATGTACACCGTACTTTATTCTCTAACTTCTAGGCATAAAATAACCCTAATGGGTCGACATGACATTAAAATCCATTAAACCAAACAAAAATCATTCTGAAACCATTTACTTTTTCTTTTTCAGGAAAGTTGTTATTAATGTTGCAGTCTATAAAACGGGGACATAAAGTAGATCCCAACCATTATCTTTTACATGTGTGCAAGATGAGGTTTCTTCAAATAGGTAAGCTTTTTTTTAAATTTTCTTATTGATAAAACTTTGTAACCAATTCCAAAAATATTTTCTTTTGGTTCTGTTTTTTTTTTTTTTTTTTTTTTTTTCTTCTTCTTCTTCTTGTAAAATTGGAACTTTTTTTTTTTTTTTTTTTTTTTTTTTTTAAATTTAAATTTTGTGATAAAATCTTGGAAAATATACTTTGTAACTAAATTTAAACTAGTGCTTTACAATTAAAGGTTTTATTTCTCTCAATTACACTGGTTTACAAAAATGAATTTTTGATCTGAGGCAAGAATGGGGATAGGTGTTTTTTGTTAATTTGGGTGTGCTGAATTCAAATTTATAAATAGTTTAGCTCTATCACCTCTAGTTTTCTGGCTTTTAGATAGTCTCATTTCAGTATAAACAGAATATATGTGCATATTTCAAGAGTTGCAGCAGCTTATAGCAGATAAAACAGGATAGATAAAGAACACTGATTGAATCAATATACTTGGATGACACAATCACACAATTCATAGTACCACAGACAGTCAAAAGTGTGTTTTCTTAGATCTGGTGTATTTTGCCTCAGATGTCACGCAAGAGCATCCAGCAGAAGTCTCCCATCATGCTGGGGGTTCCATTTGCCTTGATAGTTGCTCTCCATCTTCATAATGTCTTAGTGGAATCTTTCTCCATGCTCATCACTCACTGCTCCAAGGTTTGGTGGGAATGGAGAAAATGGATCTTGAGTGAAATTTGGCACCCCATATCCTCGTAAGACTTTAGCAACTTCTCAATGCAGGCTTGGTAATCTGGTACGCGTGTGTTATCAAGGAAGCCACTACAGACTGACTTAAATGCTTCCCATGCTCTCAGTTCCTTTAAGTTAAGAAGTTCCTCAAAATCAGTATCCTTCAGCACTTCTCAGATCTGAGGTTCGACAAAGATGCCCTCTTTGAGCTTAGTAGCACTAAGACCTGGGAACACAGTAGACAAGTGTTGGAAGGCAACACCATTTTTGTGCAACGCCTTCACATAATTCTTCATCAAACCAAGCTTGATATGAAGGGGAGGAAGAAGCACCTTATTCATGTCCACCAGAGGATTCTCCTTGAGGCTGTGTTCGCCAGGAACAAAAGTGCTTCTAGACCCCCAGTTTTTCTGCTTGTAATGCTGGGATACAGCTCGACTATCCCAGAGACAGAGAAAACAACAGTACTTTGTGAAGCCCGCTTGCATACCCATAAGAAGACCAATGACCTTATTTGTTCCGATTCTTGAAACTGGTGATCCTTACATCTTCCTGGACTAGGTTCCACTGTTTAAGCCGAGAAGCCAAGAGCTCTGACTGCTGTTTTGACAGATACAAATCACAAGCAAGATCATTCAGGTCTTCTTGTGTAATCCAGTGTGGCTCATTGCCACTTGTTCCTGAATACGTAAACTCAATATCTTCCAAAGATATTGACTCAGCAGAATCCTCCCTTGAAGGCATTTCTTCATCTGATGAGGAAAGAAGATCCTTATTTACTAGAGGTATGGGTACAGGAAGATTATCTGAATGGGGAACAGGTCTTATAGCAGATCAAAGGCTGGAATATTTGATCTTTTTCCTAGAAGATGCATTGAAACCAGTTATATTAGTTAAACAAAAATACCAATCATCTGTGTGGTTTCGCGGCTCTCTCCAAACCATCGGGACTGTAAAGTTGAAAGCCGCTTTCTTGCCATTAAACCATGCAGTTAGTCCATTGTAGCAGGGTTTACAACAGATGTGTGGAGCCCAAGACATGTCCTGATCACCAATTTTACAGTCAAAATAGTGAAAGTAGGTGGTTCTGAGGAGGGAAGTGATGGTTCGACGCTGTGCAACTGTTGTGAAGTCCCCACACACATAGCAGAAAGAATTGGCCTTGTTGAGGCATCCTCAACATTTTGACGTGCTTGAAGCCATTGGAGAATCTGAAAATATAACAAAGTAAAACTAAATGTGCATTTGAAAATGTAATACTAATATTTAGTAACCCAAAAGATGTGTAACACTATAGTTGAGTGACACCAACCTCCTGCGCCACCTGCGAGACAACCTCTTCCAATGACTGCCAGAGTGTGGATTGAGACCTGCTGCCTTAACTGTCAAAATCCGTCTATATATATATATATATATATATATATATATATATATAATGCTATCACTTAAATTTAGTGCATAATAACTAAAAAAATAAGCCATAAGTTTCACAATATTAGAATTAACCCTGAATTCATATACACCTTTATGTACCGTATATGCACAAAATGCACACTCTAAAAAATTTAGAGGTGATGAGTAAAAACGGCTTTCAAATTTGAATTCAGCACCCTCAAATTACGTAAAAACGGGTATTTTTGTGCTTGCCTCAATTTCTTTGTAAACAAACCAGTGTTATTAAATAATAAAACCTTTTTAATAAATTTTTGATATTAAAGTGAATTATTATTTTCTCTTCCTCAGTCAAACATAAAACCAAATTGCCAGAATGTATACAGACTGTTCTTACTCGGGAGATGGAATCTATTTATGGTAACAAAGATGCAAAAACATTGAACGAAGAGTTTTTGAGCAAAAACAGCAAATCAATGCCTCATTTAGCCGCAGGTAAGGGAATTTTTTTTTTTTTTTAACTTTTTTACCAAAGCTATTTTTAAGGTTAACTTTTAGTATTAAAGAATATAATTAAAAGTAGTGGAAACTTGATTTGCAATTTAGTTTTATTTATACTTTCATCAGTCTTCAAAATTTGGTTTTGTCTCAACCACTTTGTTTATTTTCTTTTAGTTTATTATGAATGTATAGAAATTATTTAACTGTTTATAAATGGTCTGTGACATGTTTAAAGCTGTTTTGGGTTTAGTGTAGCACTTAAACATTTTAAAGATATTAACTTTTAAGAATAGACAATCATTTAATTATTACAAATTAGAATTAAATTAGAAATCTTGTCTTAAAAATCTTTGTTCAAACAATTTTGTTCATTCTATTATATATGGCTTCTGCACTGGCTCTTGGCAGGTCTTTTTTTTTTTTCTTTATGGGAATTAAAATGGTTTAACATCTTGCCTGTCATTCAGAATGAGATATACTTTAATGAGTATGTACCCCCCCCCTTTTTTTTTTAATTAAAAAAATTTGTTTAAGGTTATCTTACTCACATTGATATTACTTGTAATGAATGGCCCTGAAGTGCTCTGTTGCCAGATTGAGACTTGATGAGGAAAGATTTTTTTTTTTTTTTATTTCTTTTTCATATTTACTGCTCTCGAGTGCTCAAAAGGAAAAATTGTGGATAAAATATTGTGTATTTGTAAATTTTAAATGTGTTGCAAATTTTTATTTGGACTTTTTTTTCTTTCTTCTTCTTCAAAGTTCTATTTTTCCTATTGCTTTTTATTTTAGGTGCTAGAATTATGTATGAACTTGATCCGTCAACTAAAGAAAAAGCTATTGCCTTGGCAACTTCATTGTCAAATGATCTGGAAGGATGTACTTTGCAGGTAAATAAATTTTTCAATTCCACTTAGTCAATCATGTAAAAGTCCCTACTGAGAACCTGTGAAGCAACATAAAACAATTGTATCCTATAACCCAGAAATTTATGCTTAGTTTTATTGATAGCCACATACATATGTGGTTTTGATCTAGTGATTTACATGTATATTCAGATCACTGTCAATGGGGCTTAGAATATGCTGACTATCCTCTGCAAAGAGATAAGACCCACTTCAAAGTGGGTGTTTCTTAGGTATTGACACTAAACTGCATCTAATTGTGAGGCTCCAGTTGTGGAGCTCTGGAGAATGGATTACTCCTTCATTGCCATTACTTCCAGATCTACTCTGACTCAGTAATAGTACCTGTTAGGGTTTGTGTAAGTGTCAAATAGATCTCTTTAAGAATTCATTTTCTAAAAAAAATATTTGTTGCCATATAACTATATTTAGAAATGGTTAAATCTATAACTAAGTGTGATTAGTAGATACTTGAAACCATACAACTGCAAATTATTTCATAGGAATACTTGATATAATATAACTGCAAAAAAGTCTGACAATGCAACTACAGCAAAAATGTAAATATAAATGTACAATGAAAGTGCATTCCCTAACTTCTAAGCATGAAATAATCCTTATTTAAAGTGAGAAAAACTAAAACAAAAGCAGTTTTCTTGTACTTGATTATTATCATCAGCAAGGTGTGCCAACAGCACATATTCTCTTGACTCTCTCTTACCATCCATCTCTATCAGTCATGATCTTGCATATCCTCCAGCCGGCATCCAGTGTCTGCACAGAGCTGATGAATGCCATTTTTTTTGCTGATTGGCCAACATTTAAGAATTTGTTTATAGTTTAAAATTAGTCTCCCAAAAAGGTATATTGTTTTATATTTATATTTCATTTTATTATATTTGTTTCTTTTGCTTTAATATAAATTCTGTAATTTTTTTTTCTTTTGCTCAGCACTGTTGTGATGTTCTGAAGGCAATGTGCCATGGTGAATTTGGCAAATTGGACCATGAAATACAAGACTACCAACGTCGATGTCATGCCAAATTTAAAGTTGCCTCAGCTTTTATTGTGCCCGTGTGCTCCTCATCACAGACCACTAGCGAACAGATTGTTACCAATGGAGCCCCATCATAAGGCAGCTCAGTGTCCTGTCCCTGCTGCTGCTGTCGCCGCTGTCAAAACAACTGCCGCTGCCGCTGCTGCTGCCCAATCAAGCGCCAACCAACCAACCAACTTCTTAAACCTGCCCCACCCGCCTACCTACCTGCCAGTCAGCCAGCCAGCCAGTCAAATCAGCCAGCCCAGATTCTTTCTTTTGGGATGGATCCTTACCACCACAGCCATCCTTTTGACCTTTCACAACTGTCTCTAACCATGGAGATAAAAGGGTGGATATATAACAACTAGAGTGGATCAACTTTTTAAGTTGACTATTCTATTATTGTCTCTTGTTGGATGGCTCTTGGAAGAATAAAACTAGGAAGAAAAAAATCAAAAGGAAAAAAGAAAAGTTGACTTTGACAAAAGGCAGGGATATGAGGACTGACTTTTAATTTATCCAGACTCCACTCTTTTGTGATAAAATCTAGAGCAGAAATTTTTTTCCTCTCTCTTGACTTTTGCTGATTGCCCAATTTTGCCCACCTATCTAGTGTGTGGTGTGCTGGTAGCTAGTTTATTCCCTTTTTAGATTGCTTTCAATCCTTTTTTTATCATGAAACAAAGGAGAAGAAAAAGAAAAAAGAAAAAAAAAATTAAAAAAAAAACAAAAAAATCACACACAAAAAATACTACTCCCCTAAAAAAAAAAAAACACAATTTCCCCTTACTCCCAAAGATTCCATTCCCTGCCTTCCCCTTTAGAGTTTATCTTTCCCTACTCTTTGTTGTTTTTCTTGTTTCTGTTTTAAATTTTTAAATAGATTTTTTTTTTGAGAACTGACATAAAGCAACTCTTCCCCTTTGAAAAAAGAAAATGAACAAAAATTCTCAGTTTGTTCTCAAGTTATATTTTTTTGCCTTGAGACACTCAAAAAATCAGTTTGTTGGTTGAGTCTTTTTTCGAATAGCAGCTCTCAGCACAGTAAAGATTTTACTGTCCTCCCATGATGCCTCGGTCACTTATAAAACTGCAAGAGAGAAAGAAGCAACAAAAAACAAAAACTAAATAATGGATTCATATGACATCTGCTTTTCACCTAAGTTAAGGAAGAATAAATAACCTCTGAAACACAGGCAGTCTCTCTCTCTCCCCCTTCACCCCATCAACTGAAATATCTGCCAATGAAGAGGAAGCTTACCTTTTACAGCTACTTCACACTATGACTGATACACACTCCTTTCAACCAATTCTTTTTCTTCCTTAGAACAAAATCCTACAATAATTTAAAAAAATCCTTATGAAAATCCTGAACATGACAAGAATTTCGGCTTTGTTTTGTGAAAAGAAAGGAAAAAAAAAATTCTCCCCCTCCCCAATTATGGCTTTTGCTTTTCTCTCTCTCTCTCTTTTTTTTTTCTCTCTCTCTCTCTGTCTCTTTCCTTAAATTTTTTGTTTGTTTTGACATTACGGTGATACTTAGAGACTGCTACATGCAGTTATCACCACACTCACCCAATATATTAGCACGATGTTGAAAACTTTGTCCAAAAAAGAAAAAAAAAAAAAAAATTTCTGTGGGGGGGAAGGGAACAAAAATAATAAAATTATTATTTTTTTTTATTTTATTTTATTTTTTTTTTTTTTTTTTTTTTAATAACCTATTCTATGAAAGTTTGTAAAATATCTTTTACAATGCACATTCAACTGTCTAGAAATATTCTCACTTTGTAACTGGAGACAACTTCAGTTGTAAAGCAAAATTTTCAATGCATATTTTCCTCTTGAAAAAAAAATGACCCGAGTTGTTAACAAATATATTATATTTCTGTTTGTGAACAACTTGATAATGTGATATCTAATGAATATATGCATGTATGAATACATGTAAGTATGCATTAGATAGGTACTCTTCCCCATGTATGCTGTTTTATGTCGGCAGGACATAATTTGAACTCTACTACCTACATCACCTCCCAGTTCTTGTGTTGAAAAGGTTAGGTGATCTAAATATCAACTTTATAGAAGAAACCTTTTGGGTGTTAAACAAAAAAAAATGCAACTGGAAGACTGAACCTGTAGATCAATTTCTTTAATCCCTCCTTCAAGTAAGAAAGCAAAAGGCCAACCAACTTTGTTGTGAATGATTTATGACAAGCATTTAAGAAAAAAATATACTTGAATGATACACAAGAAAGAACAGAACATGTTCTGTGTATATGAATGTGTGAATGAGTCATTTTTTTTTCTTGTTGTTGGTGAAGGGTGGGTGGGTTATGTCTGTAGAGAACATGTGAACACGTCATTGGAGACACAGGATGAGCCTTCCCTGTTTTTTTTTTTTTTGTTTTTTTTACCAGCTTTAATCAAGCTATCAGCTTCTCCTAAATCTCTGGATCTGACCTCACATTAACCTACTGCAAATCTCGGACAATTCTTACATATTTTTAATTTAAAAAAAAAATTTTCTTTTAGTTTTTAATATCCCACCTTCACCAAATTGGCCGCCCTCCTTTAAACAAGCCACACAGTTGGTTAGGAAGAAACAAAAATAAACATTCAATTGTTAAATCATCTAAGGGAGAGAGAGAAAAAATAAATGGAAATTTAATATCAACAAGACATTGCATACTTTAAGAGCCAGTGGACTGTCCATAAAATTGAACTTTCAAAATCTTTCTTTGAGGTGTACCAACTGTTTGCTATAAACACTGACTGGAATAGCATTTTCTTTATGTTGGCTTTTTCCTTTCTTCAATTCATTTGTTTTTTTTTCTTTCTTTAAAAAAAAATGGTGATTTCAATTTCAATATATTTGCCTGACTACATTTTTCCATTTCTATATTTTATTATTCCAGGGACAACTTATGGGTGATACTCTCTATTCACAGATATTTTTCCTACTTGTTCAAAATCATTTTTTTTTTCTCTCCAGCTGTCCAACAATATCTGATGCATATATTTTAGTTTGTTTCCGGGTGGTAGCTATCCTCATTTTCCACAAGTTTGGTTGACTTAGACTTGAAGGAGCTTAATCTAAGTTGGGCATCGTTATTGATTGATTAGAGAATCTTATGATAGATTTGACTTATCAAACTGATACAGAATTAGGAAAAATTAATCTGCAATGTTAGAAATAGATAATTTATTAAACTCAGAAATTTAAATATTTTTATGAATGGTCTACAAAATTTTTTAAAAGATTTTTCATCTTTGTTTACAGTTCTTGGTTTGACATTTTTGGTTTATGTTTGTGACCTTGTCATATGTCAATTTAGAAACGATCAGTAGTTTTTTGGTTGAGGGGGTGGGAGTGCTGATATTATACTGGACAAATTTTTAGATAAAACAAGCAACTCCTTCAAAAAAAAAAAAAAAAATTGCGCATGTCTAAAATAAAGTCAGATTTCTTTGAAGTTTTTATTTTAAAAGTTTAAATCTTGCTAAGTAAACTTAAAAATGCTTTGTTTTTTTTTTTTTTTTTTTAACAAATTTGAAAATTGCCATCAGCAGCAGCTTCAACATTTATTTCTGTTGGTGATTTTGATCACGTTTTAAGAAACAAAAAAAGTCTTGTCAGGGTTGAGCATTTTCTCCCAAATTGTTCACCTATTGATACATGAGACAAAGGTGAAAGCATTTCTTTGCATTTTATGTAGCTAGTACATTTTTCAAGTTTCATAATATGCATGAAATATTTTTATGTGCAAATGGATTGTCTCAATTGTTGAGTATTGCACACAAGCAAGCATTTAATTGAATATATGGCACATGGCCACCTTTGAACCTGTGCATTTAATAATGACCAGCTGTTTGTTGACTGTAGACTGTTACATTTTCAATTGTGTTTTACAATCAGTTGTTTTTCTCTTTCTCTTCTACTCAAGAGAATTATTTCTGCCTATCCTAACAGTAACAACAAAGAAAAAAAAAATGACTTGATCTTCTGCAGATTTGATCTTTTTTAACTTATTTTTAGTTTGATTTGGACATTTTTTTGTGTTTGGTTTTTGCCCTTCAAATTGAAAGTTATGTATAATTTTTATTTTCAATGTTTGCATTACTTTTTATATTTTCCTTTCCAATTGTCTTTTCATTTCTTTTTATGCTGGAACATTTTCTTTAATATTAAGTTATGATTTGATAGGCAAGCAAATATTTTCTAAATTCTACCCTAAATAATCATTGACTTGCTTACTTGTTACACTTTGTTAGATTTTTCACTAATATTTGCTGATCTCTATCAACAAGTGTTTGACTACATCTGGTCTTGTTTGCCACTGCCTGGCATAGACACATGCTCTTCCATGGCCAATTATAATGTATGCTTGTATATATAAGTTGTGTGTAAATTTGTCAAGGAGTTATTAAATGTTAAGAAATGGAAGAAGCCTCAGACTGCATTTTGTATGAAGACACCTTTGCAACTTCAAGGACTCACTGTCATGTGCTGCCAACATCAAGAGTAATAAGGACGGACTGACAGATGAAATCCTAACAAGACATACAACAAATAAAATAAATTTTCTAATATCCCCGCTCTTCAGGTGTTTTGCACTTTTTCTCGAATATCTACTATTGTCAAAGATTTTTAAGGTTCATGATTTTTTTAATCTATTTAAGAACAAATTTCTTGGATTTGGAAAAATGTTGGATGGTTATAGAAAACCCATTAATTTTTATTTCTTTAAAATAAATTTCATTAATTTAATGCTTGATCAGTTTTTCCTTTTTAGTTTTGAGGAGAAAACAACCGAACCAAACTTTTCCTTCCTGCTCTCTCTCTCTCTTTCACCATACCTTCACTCTTATCATCAACTTTTTAATTTTCCAAGTTTTTTTATTTACTTAGTAAATATTTTCACTTGGCAGTTTTGCTGTGGCCTTGAAAACATTGCTGTATGGAAAGGGCAAGCAAGTTTTTTTTTTTTTTTTTTTTTTTTTTTTAGTTTCATTTCCACACTTATGGATTAAAACAAAAGAAAAACAATGTATTAAAATTGTATAAAAAAAAAATCAACTTCAAACTCGTTATTGAGTTTTTTTGTTTTTTTTTAAATTTTAAAAAAATTTTTTTATACACAATTGTTTTGTTTTACCAGCTAACCAGAATAAGTAGTAATATACTTATTTGTATTATTAAACTTGCTAATATTGCTTATTTACACTAACAACAAAAATTCAACATGAAATGTGAGGTGCCTTTTTTGTTCCTTTTTAATTTTCATATTTAGTTAATCTGATCATTGATTACAAATCATATTTGTAAATTCTGAATTCATTTTTTAATTCACCCTCCACCCCACATGTAAGCAATTTTGATTTAATTACTCCTACCTTTTTACTTATTTTCGAATTTGGCAACATATAATTGAGTGCATAAAATATTTACAGCACGTTACCTTTTTAATATCAGTTTAAACAAAATAGAAATGCTAAACAATAATGAAAATAATTGACTATTTTTAAAAATGTTTAATATAAATCAATATTAAATTATAAACTAAGTGATTATGTGATTGGCCTGATTAAAAAGTATTAAATGTGTGCATGCATTTTTACAAGAAATGAAAATAATGAGGTTTAAATCTTGGTTTTACTTAAAATGTTGCTTTTTTGTCATTGCAGCTTGTACCTTGTTATATTTAAAAGCTTAAACTTCTTCCATAAATATTCCCCCCCCACCCCGTATGCATTTTCACCAAAATGTTTTTTTCTATTAAAGTATAATTCTTAGAAATTCAAAAAAGTTCCAGTATTATCGTCTATTAAATAGAGGATATCCCAATTAGAGGCTGTTTGAGTAAAGTGGCTTTTAAATTTCTTATAAATGTCTTATTAATTTAATAACTTTAATTTAGTCTAGCACAAATGTTACTGTTTGTAGAATAAGTGCCTATACAAATTAATAATTTGCCTTTATCTCTAGAATTTAAATTCTAGCCACTGGAATTATAACATTTAAGCAGGAATAATATTGGAATAAATTGGTTAAATTCAATAATTTAAACACTATATGTCGACTTCTCCAGCTGTGATTATGTTTGTTTATATATTTAGTAAGTATAGATCTATAAAAGAAATTAACAAATCCCTTTTTATGACAAAGTATAGTTTGACATTTAAGTTTTAATTGTAGCTTTTAATTTGATTCCCCCCCTTCCCTAAGTTAAGACTAGTTTATTCTTGACTCATTCAAATGTTTTTAGATTTGTTCAGCCAATTTAAGCATAGATTTTTTTATTTTTTTTTTATATTAATCCTCCACCTCAGATGTGTAAGATTTTTATTCTTTTTGTTTTACTTCAAAGAAATGAGCTATATGATCCCAAAATTGTCCTATTTCAAATCTAATTGTTAGAATTTTTATTTTAATTGTTTCGATGTTTTACTTATCTTGACCTAATTCTTATATCTTACTACTGCTATCCCATAATAATTACATTAACATTTTATACATAAAATGCAACAGCTATTATGGAACAGAAGTAGTTATATACGTTTTACACCATTATTAAAAAAAAAAAAATTGTATTTCATAGGTTAAATATTGTATATAGCAGTACACAACTTAAAAATACCCTTTTCTTCCTCGGTCCTTTTAAACAATAGATTTTTTGTTTTATTGATAGGCTTGAAAGTTGAGTTTTGTTAGTATTTTCTAAGATATATTTTTTAATATTAAAAACTTTTTTTTTCTCCAAGACTTAAAATTTTTATTTGAAATAGTTAAGCAGGAGCAAAATTGTCTTCTGAGTATGGCACTTAATTGCATCTGGTGTGGCTACATACAGTTCTGGGGATTATGAAATCACCTCTTCATTGCCATTACTCCCAGGTCCACTGAGTGGTAGTATCTATTAGGGTCTTATGGGTCAGAATTGTTTACAAATTATTAGGAAGAAATAAAACTATAGCTGTGCAAGCAAATTATTATTTGTATCAGATAGTGCTTGATACCATCTAGGCAAACAAATTGTTATAGAAAAAGTGCAACTGAACAGGGTGGTGGAAATGATTGCAATGGAATGTTAAATATATGAATATTGATGTTAATTGAATATTTATAAACGAATTAAATGTTAACATTTAAGGGGTTGATATGCCATTAAACCAAGCCTGAACTAAATTAAAAAAGATGTTAGTCGCTATTAAGTATTTGGAAAAACTTGTCACTTTTTAAATAAGTATATTTCCTTAAGTCTTAAATCATTCTAATTGCTACTACTAAGCTGTAAAAATAAGAGTATCAAGATGTATGTGTAATCTATGAGGAAATACTGCCATGTTCTACAAAATAAGAAACCAATTGCATTTTATGAAATGTCTTTTTTTGAAAGTTACTTTTTATATTAAAATAATGTATTCTATTGACATTTTTAATTGCCCAGGGATAGTGTGTTTGGTATTGGATTTTCTCTACTGAATGTGATAGATTCATAAGAGGTTGTCTGGTTGTAATTAAATTTGATGAACAATTTGCATTGAATTTTGGAGAAAACTCCAAGTTTTAAAAATCCTCATGAAATGTAGAGGAATACAAAATATATTGTATATATGGCTATTAATAATGCAACTATTCTGTGATACAGTAATGTTTACAATGTACATATTTAATTTTCTAATTTTCTTTATTATTAATGCTCAATTGTAAGACTTAAATTATCTATTTTTAATAGTGTTTTCTGAAAGATGATTAAATAAAACTAGATTACCAAATTATTTTCCTGACATCTTCAAAATGTCTAAAAACAAATAAAAATCAGGGAATTATTTTTATATCAGAGTTATCTCCCTTAGATTTTCTTGCCCTGTTTGAACACGGAAATCCTGACAAGTCAATTTTATTTGTACGGTGATACTTATTCTATGCATTTATTGTGAAATTGTGAATTTAGCGTTATTTATTCTAGTCATGACTCATGATTAATTGGATTGAAGTAAGTGTTAGAGAAATTTGCCTAATTTCTGATATGGAAAAAATTTAACAAAAAAAAAAAAAATGCATGTAGTTAAAATCATTAAAACAAAAACGAAACAATAACGATTGTGGTCAATTATATTTGCATACGTATGGAGAATGTTTTCTAGTTTTATCTATTTCATTTTTTATTTATTTTTTTGTGCGTGCTTTTCAGTAAAAATTATAATTGCGAAATACATTCACACACTAATAGTTTTACTTTAAAACGAACTTTTTGTAATGTCTTACCTTTCATGAAAATGCTAGTTATTTCCCTTGCATATATATATATATATATATATATATATATATATATATATATTTTAAGGATGAAGATCATAGATATGTATATTTAATAAATTTAAGTATTCTGACTAAAACCCTTGATATGTCTCTTCATAAATATATGTAATTATCAAACCTTTTTAGTATTAAACTGAGGAATAGAATTGCTACATTATTAATCTTGATTAGTATTTTTTACATTTTTTTGTTTCAAAACAGTAACCTAGCAAAAATGTCATATCATAGTGAGATTTTTATTAGAACAATGCATTTGCAATATTAAAACTTGGAGGAATAAAGCAATTTCCAGTCCAATTTGCGACTGAATGATAATTCTGTGGGGATATGTTTGCAGTAAACTTTTTTATTTTTTTTTATTTATCTATTTTTATTTTATTTTTTTAAGATCATCTAAATTCTCAAAATAATCTAACTTTAAAAAAGATTGTGACTCTTGGGTCATCATTCTATGATTGAGGAGTGGTGTAGTTAAGAAATAAAGTCTCTTTGTGATACATATCTGATTTTGAGTTTTTGAAACTGCCTCCACCCACACCCCTCCACATAGCTCAGGTTCCTCTTTAGGCTCTGTGAAGCCTGATTAAATGCTTTATCTATTTGATTAACTCAACAAAAATAGCTTTTGATTGGCAGAAATTCAAATCAAACCTATGAACTCATCCCTTATTCTGTTGCTGATTACCTCTTGGAGGCTTTTTTATTTTTATTTATTTATTTATTTTTTTTTCAAATCTAAAGTGAAAAGTAATATTAATGGGATTATTTTATATAATTTTTTTTTTCTTAAGATAAGCATCACCAGTATTAAATTTAGAACTTTCTTGATCACAGCCTACTGAGTTTTCATTTTAAATTCTAACTCAAAATTGTTCTTTGGATTCATAAATCTGATATTTTTCAGAGTGCTATTTTACTATACATTGTAAGCTCCGACTTCCTCTCATTGCTTATATATTGACCTAAAGTTTTTGTATATTCAGAAAAAATGTACCAATTATTTTGTTTTTCTTTATCATTTAAAAATGAAAATTTTATTGAACCATACTGACAAGAAATTAATTGAAAGGGGAAATAACTCTTATTACTTAGCTTTTTATTAGACCATAGAAAGCTACTGGCATTATCTGTTTCAAGATAAAACAATGTAACTTTATGCATTGCCTATAAATGTGTTGACCAATTTTTTTATGAAAAGTTAATTTTTCTTTAAAACCAAAGAAACTAGGATTTTATTTCTTGTGGAACATTTTATACAATCCAAGTGAATGTTAGGTATTATTAAACTTTATAACCAAGAATAAAATTTTACAAAGAATATTTATTAGTACTGAAAAAGATGTTTCAATCCTGTAAAATTAAATATTAGTTGATAATATCCATATTGATAAGATATTTCACCAGGAGTGTAGCCCAGTTATAAAATTGGGAGTGAGCAAAACAAAAAAACATTTATGCATTTTATTTTGTATTCAAAACACAAATAAGATACAGTTTTAAAAACTGTACATAATTGTTATTTTGAAGTTAAAATCAAAGCAAAGTGAGCAATTTACAAAGCAACTTTAATCTAGGCTTCATTCTTGCAAAGTTATCTAAACTTCATCATAACTAATTTCAGTAGCCAGTCTAGTTTTGCTCTCTCTTCTTCCATTGTAAAAGGAAGGTTTGAATTGGCTTAAAGGATTTATTTGTAATATCACTAATATTTGGTAAGATTTGGAAAAAGAAAAAAAAAAGTACAATTTGAACAGGATTGTATAAATGAAACTCATTGATGATGATTTTAAGTACATTATTGGTTCTTGGTTTATTAACACTTAAATTTATTGTTAGAGCTTAATTGTTTACATTTATCTATGTTGTTCAAATGTTTGGGGTCTAAAGCACTAAATTTAAGAGCCTTGTTTAAAATGATTAAATATTTAACCTGTTATATTTATAATGGAATCTGAAGACACTAATTCATGTATGATTACTTCATTCTCTCCAATTTCAACTTGGAATCTTTTCCTTTTTTTTTTTTTTTTTTTTTTTTTTTTTTTGGGTGGTGGTGCGTGTGGCTTGTATTCTGTATTAATTTTACACTAAATCTGTTACTTTGTTCTTTCTCTCTTTAATTTGAAATACATACTTATTTCACATTTTTTGAGTTCTTTCTACAAAAAGAAAACAGAAGCTGAATTAAGAGAAACTGTTTACTGATCTAGATGGATAAATTTTTTAATCTACTTGTTTTGTCTTGTACAAAATATAAGTATTACAAAGAATTCGTATATACTGAGTGTTTTCAATTATAACCCTTTGCTGTTTGAGTAGTTAAAAAATATTTCACTATCTAGAAATCTTTGGGTGATACCTAATAATGGTAAATTATTCAAAACAACTTCTACTGATGACTTTTTTTGTCCACTCATATGTTACAATGTTTCTTAAGTCCTTTTTTAATGATTAAATATAATTACATTGTTCTTTATGTTCTGAAAGACAAAATAAACTACAAAAAATGGTATAGAAGCTTTCTAGAGTTCCAAGAAACAACTTAAAATATTGGTGCTTGCCGAGTCATTAAAACCAAATTTAAAATGATGTGCACATCAGTTCATAAAGGGCACATTAACAGAAACTTAATTTTTGAAGACCAAATATTTCTCCTGACATTGTGCTTGCTTCATTATAAGATAAATCATAACACATAATTATTGACACTTTTTAATTTTCGATTACAGGAAGGAAAAAGTTGAAAGAAAAAGATCTGCTCTTTCTCTAGATAATTTGGTGGATTGTATGAATCATTCTTCACTAAGATATTGTAAGGATAAAGAAAACTGATCAATTCTGCTGATAAGAGTAGTAGTCTCTACAATTATCATAAAGTAATTAGCAATCTTGATTTCAGCTATTATATTTGATAGGACTCCAGTGGGGCTTAAAATATACAGATTGTATCTCCGGTGGAGGAGTAAGATCCCTAAAAAGAGATGACCTGAGGATGACATTAAACTTGATGGTGAAATTCCATTTCTGGAGCTTTGAAGAGTGTGGAATACCTTTTCATTGCAATTAGTCCTAGGTCCACTTTGCAGGTAATGGTACTACCTGTTAGGATCCCATCCATAGGTCAAATAGATCTGTGTGAAATTAATTTGTAGGAATACTTCATATATAACTGTAAATTTAGATTAAGAATAGTTACTTGAAGCTATAATTATTTTCCAAGAGTTATTATTAATGACTTGAAACCATACAACTGAGTGAAAATTTTTTGTCGTGGATAGGAATATTTAATTTAATACATCACAAAAAATGTATATAAACATACAATATATGTGATTCTCTAACCTCAAGACATAGAATAAGTTTAGAGAGGCAGACATGCCATTAAAATCAATTAACAGGGTGGTATTAGATCCTATTTGTATATCAGGGTTGAGATATGTTGCATTCCAGTCATATACTAATAAATGTTGTTTCAGCAGTCTGTCATTTTTCAATTCATTTGTAGTAAGGTAACTTAAACTTTGAAACTCACAATGATAAAAAAAATGCTCCCCTGTCCAATATGGAATGCAATTGTTTTGTTCTCATCTGATGTTAAAGGTCAGCTAAGGCAATTTTGTTATCTATCAAAATTTGTTAAAGACAAAAAAAAAACGTTATTTTGCTTTTGTGAGTTTCAATTGAGAAAAAAATTTCTTTTTTTTTTTCCAATGTCCTGCAAAAGTCTTGGGTGATCCAAAACCAGTTGCAACTGACTCGCCCCCAAAAAACTCAACAAGCAAAACAAAGCATACGTGATTTGCTTTTCATGAGTAATCCAACCATGGTCTAACTATTTCACAACTACTTTCAACTTGTTTCTTGTACCAGGTTGTACTAAGATGATATCCAGTGTTATCTTTTGGAAAACTGTCAAATTTATTTTTAAGATCGAGCTGACAAGAGACCAACTGAAGAAGAGTATGCACAAGATCAGGTGTGGATCTGTTAAGTATTTGATGTGTATTGCTCTCTATTCACTGGATGACCGTTGAGATATTTGTCTCTTCAGGTGATTTCTCTTCCATTTTTGGCAGCAGCCAGAGTGTCTTTATCAGCCGAGAAAGTGGGTATCAAGGATGTGACACAGTCTTTTTTTTAAGCAAAGCACAATTGTTTGTGATTTCAGTTTTCCTTTTCTTAGACTGGTTGCCATACCAATGCTATAGAACCCCCACCTGTCCTACTGTTTATCCATAGCTTGGAAGATGTAAGTTTATATCTTTCCTAACAGTATTAGCACTGTGAAATACAAACAATCTTGTCCAGGGTTAATTTCCTATAATAAGTGGTAAGGTAGAAGCATTTCCAATAGATAGTGGGGACTAGCAAGTTTTTACAGGGTTATATCTTAGGTGTAGTTGTCATAGCCTGGGTACCATATTTTTTGATTCAGCCTTTGGCACTATGTTGTGTACCAGCTGAATGAAAAATAAGCATCCAATTTCTGACATTTGTACATTTTTATTTTTCATTTCTAACTCCTTTTATCTTTTTTTCTGTTCCATTCAGTTTCTTTTTTAACATTTTTCTTCATGGTATTCCTTATTTAAAAAAAAAAAATTTTTTTTAAATGGCAATATAGAAGATGATATAAAAACAAGACTTCAGACGATCATCATAGGTTTCTATTTACAATATAAGTACAATGTAGAACCTACAAGAAAGTAATGACCTGTTGGCAGGGCTTAGTACATGCTGCTAATGAGTATGATACTGAACTGTATCTGATGATGAGGCTCTAGTTCTGGAAATCTGAGGAGTGTGCAATACCCCATTGTTGCTATTACTCCCAGGTTCACTCCGGCTGGAAACACCTGTTAGGGTCACATCTATTGGTCAAATAAATCTGTTTAAAAATTATTTGTATTAGATAGGAATATTTGATATAACATAACTGTAAATCAAATTTTATTATGGATTGTTATTTGAAGCTATAATTGTTTACTCGGATTATTATTATTAGTTGACATCATATAATTGCTTGCAAATTTTTGGTGTTAGATAGGAATACTTGAAATACAACTGTGCAAATTATTTGTATTACATTGGAATGCTTAATATATTAAAACTCTTAAGAAACAAAAAATATAAATGTGCAATGTATGCAATTCTCTAACCTCTAGGCATAGAATAATCCTACACAAGTTGACATGCCTTTAAAATCAATGACTAAATAAATGAACCAAAAAGGAACTAAAAAAAGTTTGTGCAAGACAATAACTGGATATAATAAAAAGGAAAAGAGAACTTAGATGTTTATATAGCAAAATAATTTCATTATTTGAATTCTGTTTTACTCTATGAAGAAATAATTTCATTGTTTGAATTTTGTTATACTTTATGAAAAAATAATTTTTCCAAAAGAACAAGGAAATTTATCTGATTTAAAAAATTTATTTAATTAAAAAAAATATGAATTGGGAACAAAGGAAATAACCAAAAATTTTCAAATTAGTTATTTCATATAATGTGCAGGAAAAAGGGGTCTACTTTGGGATTATATTTACACTGTAAACAGATTCCCCACTTGAACAATTTTTCCCTAGAGTAATAAAGGTTTTGTTCATGAAAGGCATGTTAGATACCTAAGGGAAAATGTTTAATGTGATTTTTGCAATTTAAGGATCATCTAAATTTTATTTATTTATTTATTTATTTTTTTTTTAATAGCAGAATTATATACAATTTATCTTTGTAGAAATGAAACCAAGATTATTATTGTGGTTGAAGAGAAAATAAGATGAAATGTACAACCCAGCACTGGGATTGAACTCACAATCTCCTGGTTATGAGTAATAGTGGTTTTTTATAGATCTGTCACCCTTCTTAATCAAAATGATTCAGCCAGTGCAGAGATATAAAAACCAAAGCCATTTCTCTTCAATAAAAGTTTTCCTGGGATGGCCATCTGGCATTCGTGCCAGGTGCATAACAATAACAAGCAAAGATTCATATTGCACTTGACATTTTGGCCTGGTGAATAGATGACAAGCATAGATTCACATTGCACTTAGTGAACCAATGACACTGATCACTACTATCCTAAAAAATTGGTTGGAGGTATGGATAAATATCACCTGGTATTTGTGCCAGGTGGTTGGAAAAGTTGGCTTCAGGAGGCTATTCCACCAGGCTTTTACCTGCTTGCAGGACTAGGTTCATTGTTTGGTGCCTAAGATACCCCTTTAGGGGAATGCTGACAGAATCAAGTTATTTTTGCACCTACCATGCATGAGTCTCGATTTGTGCGTGATCCAAGATTACAATGACGTTGTGTCAAATCCTACCTGGTTGGACGTATAGATAAATATTACCTTTGGGCAGCCACCTGGCATTCGTGCAAAAATACTTGGCCAGGTGGCTGGAAATTTTTTAAACACTTAGTCTCGGAGGGCTGTTCCTCCAGGCTTTATTTGCTATGCAGGGTTGAGTTGACTGATAGGTGTCTGAGGTGTCCTATTAGGAGACTGCCAAGAGGCCAAGTATTTTTGCACCTGCTGTGCATGTCTTGATTCATGTGCAGTCCCCTGATTAAAATCACCTTGTGCCAAATCTTACCTGGAGGGAGTTTGGATAAATATCTCAGGTAGGCCACCTGGCTTTTGTGCTGGGTGGCTGGAATCGTTAAGCAAAGATTCACTTTGCACTGGGTTTTTTGGCCTGGTGAATCGATGACGACCAAGATCGACTTAGCACCGGACCTTCTGGTTAGATGAGCACCTGATCCCATTTGGCTTTGCTGGACTAAGTTTATCGCTTGGCACTTGCTATAAAATGGCACTGTGCTGCATTCTGGTTTGGTGGGAAGTTGTATGTATCCAAGTTTTTCTGGTTGCATTCAGGTAGGCCACCCAGCATTTGTGCTGGGTTGTTGGAAATCTTTTCAACACTTGGTATTGGGAGGGTGTTCCCCCAGGTTTTACCTGCTATGCACAGTCGAGATGACTGCTCATTGTCTAAGGTGCACCATTAGGAGAATACCGATGGGATCAAGTATTTTTTGCTCTTACTGTGCACGAGTCTTTATTTGTGAGTGGTCTTCACTATAAAATAATCTTGTGCTGCATTCTGACTTGGTGAGATGTTGGATATATACCAGTTTTTCCAGTTGCCTTTGGGCAGGCCACCTGGCATTCATGCTGGATGGTTGGAAATCTTTTCAACTCTTGGTCTTGGGGGCCGTCCCCCAGGCTTTATCTGCTATGCAGGGTTGAGTTGATTGCTTGTTGTCTGAGACGTCTCATTAGGAGAATGCCGACGAGGTCAAGTATTTTTGCACCTGCCGCGCATGAGTCTTGATTTGTGTGAGGTCCCCACTATGAAATAGCCTTGTTGCTGCATTCTGACTTGGTGGCAGATCACATACATACCAACTTTTTCTGTTGCTTGGGCATCTCACATAGTGTAGGGGTTAGCAAGCTAGACTGTCTGACCATTACCACTGAGTTCTAGTCTCACTGGGTGCTCCATAGATCTAGCCTTGTGCTACAACTAAGCAAAGCTTATTAAATAACAAAACTCCAGTTTTCAAATTGGAAAGCATTCATGTTGGCTTGGTTCCAGGGAGTTTTCACTCCAAGTAGCACCTACCCCCCTCATCTAAAAGGAGTAAGGGCATTTGTTTATTGTTTAGGACCTGTGGCCTCCCTCAAGGAGAATGCCAACAGAATCCAAGCAATTTTTAAAACTGCCCCATGGGAGGCTTGCTTTCCTGTGTAACTCTCCATATTAGAAACAACCTTTTGTTACATTTTAGCTTGGTGGGAAGCTAAATAGATACCAACTTTCTGTTACCTGGAGAACCTTTGCTTTTCAACTTTAACTGCTCCCACCGCTGCTTTTAGATTTTTGCCAGTTACTGAGAAAGTTAAGCCAATTGTTGTAGAGAGGAAAAGAGAATACTTAGAAGACAAAATGAGCAGAGACTGGAATAGACAAAGATTATTCATTGATTTGAACTACATTAACATGTTGCTAATTTTGTGTATTTTTATAGACACATTTTGTTTTCATGAATAATGATGAAATACTAATTTTTATTCATTTATTTATTTTTTGTAAATTTGACTGAGGGTTATTTTTCATTCTTTTTACTGTGTTTTTTCTTGAAAGCAAAATATCACCCTAAAAGTCATTGATAAAATCTTATTTAATTTGTGGCCAAAGTTCTTGTCACCCAATATAATTCCTTCCTAATGAAAAAAAAAAACCTTGATTTTTCTTGCTTTCCGGGAACTTTGGGCAATGCCTATTTTTGTTTTGTCTGGTTTGGTTTAGTTTCTTTGTTTAATAGCAAATCAACCTTTGTGAGTGATTTAATGACAAATCTATTCTTGTTGAATAGTAGTGGTACTATTTAACCAATAGCTGGGTAATAAAAGGGATCACACCTTTTTCAAGGGTTTTTGTGTGAAAGTGAACATTATGGCACAACTGACACATAAACTTGTTTAATACAATGTTGCAATCCAGTATGTTACCCACTACACCATGGAGACTCCCTTTTTTGGTCAGTGAAGGAGACAGTACTGACAACATGTGTTTGCAAGTTTTCTGCTGCTTCCAGATAAAAAGCACCTGGAAATTTTTTATTGTCCACTTCTTCGGTGATACAATTAACTTTCATTGCACTGATTAAATTTGTGCACACTCATATACAGGTACTGAATTAATTCAAAGTTGGCTGAAAATGACATCCCCTTATTATGTACACAAATAATAGCTAAAAAATGATGTTTTATCCATATGAATTTTTTTTATTATATTCAGATATACATTGGTTCTCATAAAATCAAACATTTTCAAGTCATTGCACAAAACTCAACATTATAATGTAACTATATTTTCAGTGTTAAACTCTTCAAATTCGCTGGCAGAATTGGAATTACAGAAGACCAAACTGAAGAAATTGTCTTCTGCCTACTGAGTAGATTTTGGTTTATGCTACTGAGAGGTCTCTAGGTCAGTAAAAGTTGAAAATTTTTTATGTACAAATACATAAATTTAGCACAAGGCTGCAACAAAGGAGTGGGAGAAGCTGGTCATTACGATCTTAACTAGTTCCATTTACTGACCCAAAACATACTATGAGAAATGTGCTCAATTCAATAAATATGCTAGGCTTTTTAGGTCTTAAATTACGACAACCAACACATGAAAAGCTAACAAAATTATCTGAATGCTTGTCGCTATGAAGTACAATTCTACCTAAATTACTCTGCAGACTTTATATCTACCCAGCCATAGAAATTATCTAAAGAAATTATTTAGTAGTAAATGACAGTCTTGGTGAAGGAGGGGGGGAGAGAAACATATAAAAAATAAAGGAGATAAAAACGTGGGGAGGGAAGCTTACTTTTGCTACCTGAAAGAAAAGTGTGTCTATATTTCTTAGAAACAAAAACAACCAGTTCCCACTATATAATTTATTCCAAGAGAAATAAACTTTACAAAATCCATCTTTGCATATCTTTCCTTATGCTTGTTGAAAACATTCAATTTAAGGTAGCAAAAATAACATACATTCAAGTAAGGACAATATTATAACCAAAAAAAAAAGAAGAGTATCATCATCATCATCATATCGTGCCATCAGCATGGTTCTCCCTGACCCTCTCCCACCATCTCTTCTCTATTGTCCATTGCTTCCGGTAGGTCTTCAAGGCTACATCCTACATTGGCACAGAGCTGTTGTATATAGGTTCTAGCTGGTTGTCCTGCCTTTACTCGTCTATGTGAAGGGGTTCACTGGAGTATGTCACTTATGAGTTCGTCCCTACTTCTCCAGCATTGTCCCGCATGTCTGGTTCATGTAACCTGGATGGTTTTCGTGATGAGTGGTAAGTGGCCATACAGCTGCAGCGACGTCTTGTTTTTTGACTCTTCTTTTTCCTTTCTTTCTTTCTCTTTCTTGTTGTCTGTGGGGAAATTTTGTAGTTTAGTCGGCAACTTCTGCTTTTCTTTAGTTTCTTCTTCCTTTCAGTTCGAAATCTACAGGTTCTTAAGACCTGAATTATTCCGGTTTGTTTTTCTATGAGATAGCTAATAAACAAATTGGCAACTTTCTTTCTCTGTTTTCTCTCTGTTTTTTCTTTTCTTCTTTTTTCTGTTCTGAATTTACAGGTCCATTATTATAATTATTCTGGTTTGTTTTTCCTCGAGATATCAAATAAATAAATTGACAACTTCTAATCTGCTCATTTCAGAGAATTACTCATCTCTCAGCTTGACCATAAAAGTGAGTTTCAACTCAAAATCTCCAGACCTGCATCTTTCAGAAACTACCTGTTTATTTACTTCAATAGCAGCAGGAAATCCACCGTTTTGACCAATCTAATACCAATAAAAACAGCCTTGTCCCTTTCTGCCCCACTACAGGTGGGTGAACCAAAAAACTTTATAATCTACTACTCTATAATTAGAATAGCAAACCTCTGTGAAAGAGTCCTTTTTTTAAAAAATGTTTTACAAAACACAGTGTTCCACCCTGTTCTGTGACGTAATTACATTGCTACATACAGAACTGGCTTCCAGGACAAAGAGCTTTCCTTTCAGTATGTGAACCATGTAGCCTTCAAGAAGTTTGCACTATGGCTGTGGAAGGTGTGCATGATCGACTACTCCATATCGCCTTACCAGATACACTAGGAAAATTGCCAGACATACTGAGAAAAGCCTCTTGCTGATCCTGAGGGTGCTCCAAATCACCATCAAAGTGAGTGATGCCTCGTCATTATTGGGCACCTCATTCTGGGACCCCATGGCCATAATCAGCAGCCTACCTTCTTCGCTACACCAAGCTCCTCAATTAAGACATCTCAAATACCCCACCCCTCACTAACATTTAATATAATACCCAACTCAATATGGCTGGCTATTAGAGAGACCAATCTGCAACTGAGAGAAAACTGATTGTAAACCATTGTGGGTTATTTAATGCCAAATCAATATTTATACACATATAAACAGTTCTATTTCAAACAATTCAGTTTAGTATAAGTACACAGTTCTTTGACCCATAAATAGGACCCTATCAGGTGCTACCACTCCAGGCCAGAGTGGACTTGAGAGTGATGGTAATAAAGGGGTACTAAACATTCCCCAAAGCTCCAGCATTACTGGAAACTCACCATCAGATTGTTTAGTGTCATATCCAGGACACTCATTCAGGAAGTCTTACCCCTCTGCAGAGAAGCAATCAGTGTATTCTACAGCCCCAGGTAGCTGGGTTATCGCTTCTTGGCAATAATTTGAATGCATACTTCTTAAATTTGGGAAAGTCTTCTTGGCGTCTTCTTTCCAGAATTTGCTGTTCTCGTCATGTTGTGCCCACATCCAACCTAGGAAAATGGGATGCAATGTATGACATCGTGTCTTGACATTTGTTACTCCGAGGCCACCTTTGAATGGATAAAAGTTGCAACTAAGAACTGAAACAGGACTTTTTCTTGGTTGACTAGAATGGTACATGGGAGAGTGAGTACTAGAAGTTGTTAAAGGATAATGGGGTAGATGTATAAGCCATATACCTCAGTCTTGTCCTTTAAAGAGAACCTACTCCATGACCAGATGCCGGTAGCGGCCTCAACTTTTCCCAGTTATTTTGACCAATTTTTCTCCAGTTGGAGATCAGAACTGAACCAGATACTGAGTATCTTGCACAGACTATCCATCTAACTGAAAGGACCGGGAAGAACGTGACCCTTCCATGAACCCAACTACAAATCCACTGACTTTTGACGGTTAATTTTAGCCCTTGATATGTCCTAATACTTTCCAATTTCTTTATTGAACTTCTTGACACTGCTTGTTACAAGCACACCAACATCGTCAGCATAAGCAGAATATCTGGCTGTTATTGAAGCACCAGGTAGTGTAAATCTGCGTAGGACAAGGTTTACTCTTAAATTGTAAAGGAAAGGTTCCAACGTAAGAAGTTACAGCATGGGCAAGAGCAGACAACTTTGACTTGATTAAGACTAAGTGAAGGGTTTCGATCTTACTCCAATCATTTCCGCCATGACTCCGGGGGATGCATACAGAAGGCAGGGCAGTCTGTAAATGGTCTGCCAAGATCTTCGCCTATATCTGTAAATCAGTGTTTATCATTGTTAAAGGGCAAAAATCAATAATCCCATCCCACTATGTTTGTATTTGCAAAGAAACTTTATGTTCTTGTGGAAACATTGAGGGATCATCTCCTGCTTCATCCAGTTGTTATTGACAGTCACCAGCAAGGGGACAAACATGTGTAACAGCCTCAAGTATACTTCGTAAGGAAGACCATAAATTCTGGGAGTCTTGTCCATCTCGATTGTTTTTTGTGCTTGCAGAACTTCATCTTCTGTAATGCGCCCTTCACACCCAATTGTTTCTGTTGACTCAAAATGAGAGAAGTCAGCAAGATACACGTTGAACTGAGCAGAACTCAGTCTGGAGTCCCTGGTGAAAATTTCCTGAAAACAATCATGAAATTCCTTGCAAACGCCTTCATTTGTAGTCTGATGTTGCCTGTTCAGCAATGTAACACTTACTGTTTGTCTCCGTGAAGCATGTCTAAGTTACTCTTCTCATAATTTGTTAGCCATATTCAATGCCTTGCAAGATATTATTTTCAACCCAACCCTTACTACTAGAACGTGGTATTTTTTGTTAAGAGAAAAAGCCAGCTCTGTCTTAGCTATGTTAGTTTCTATGCTATCTCTTGCCTTTACCACCTCATCAATCCTAGATTTTAACCCTCATTACACTGCTAGTCTGTCTAGCTTGAGTCTTCTGTAATAGCAGCAAAGAATACCAGTAAAAGGTCAGTGTTTCTCTAGCTTCCCACGAAATCAGAGTATGGCACAAGGCTGTTTTATAGTCATGACCAAACACGAATAACTTAACCCCGTTGGCATTCCCCTAATGGAGCACCTCACACACCAAACAATGAAATTAGTCCAGCAAGCAAGCAAGCAAAGACTCGTGGGGGATGGCCCTCTGAGGCCCAGCAATCATGACTCTTTTACAACCACCTGGCATGAATACCAGGTCGGAGAAATAGAAAGTTTATAGTGAGCTCAGAGGTTGAGTTCATTTGTATTTGTAGGTGAGACAAATATTCTGCTGCTAACAGGAACTTACCAAGGTGTGAGGGAGAGAACTAATATAAAAAGAACAGTTTTAACTTATTCCCCCTCCCTGTTTTTTTAGGTTTAAAGGTCTGGTGGAATTTATATGTTGATAAGTTTTCCTGTGGCAGGTTGCTAGAATTTGCCTTTTTGTTAATAAATCAGCAAACTAAAATGTGGTGGGGACCCATTTTATGGATTCTATTTTTACCAGAGTGTGTAACATTACAATATCATCTTGAATATTAAAATTTAAAAATAACAATAGGCACCTCTGTTATTTAGATACAAAAAAGTCTTTATTCAGACTGTCAACATCTCTAGCAGTCCAACGCAACCACAAGGAGAGAGGAAAACCTTGTAAGGGTTTATGAGCAAATCTTGCTTGCAGTTACAAAGAAGTACCCACTCACTGACCTGGCTGATTCACATCAACGTCTAACCCAACTTCTCTCTTTGGATTTCAAATCTTAACTCCCTAATAATCCCAAATTATCTTTTCTTATATAATATCTTCTTAATTATTGCATCAGCAAGTCATATTAGAACATGTGTCATTAACTTTTATCTAATTTAAATCAACCTTAAGTCGGCAATATGACTTGTTTACCTTTGATGACATCGGGCCTCAACAATGATTTGAAAACACGTTACCTCGCAATCTACAAAACAATTTGTCAAAACAATTTGTCAAACCCGACATCTCGCTACACATTCAAGAATATGAACTTTTGTGGTGAAGTACACTTACGCTCAATGATTTGTAACCAGTCCACAACCCCATCAAACTAAATAATAAAATAATTAATATAATCAATTATCAATAAGATTGTAGCAGAAGGAATTTTGGTTTGGTGCGTAACTTAATTCTATGCATAATTTCACCCAATCAGGATGACTTATCATATTCAACCCGGGCAGCAGAAATTGGGTAAGCTGCCAAACATACTCTCTTTGGCTGAACAACGCCGTCCAGTGCAGACGTCTCACTGGCGGTTCTTCAATAGCAGCAGCAGCATGGACACATGAAGGAACCTATCTAATTTATGGATTCTTTGCATCTATTTTCTCTTAGACCAAGGAATCCCAGTTGAATATGAATTAGATACATTCAATACACCACACACAGGAACAACTTTGTCACCCCCAAAATTGGCTATGGTGATGCGATGCCTAATCCCGCTCCCGGCACCTAGCTCTCATTTCACCTCTGGGCAACATTAATGGAGACATGCACGCCTCTCCCCAAAACCACCAGACACACAAAACTCACGGTGACTCCAAAGTTTATTTCCTCCAACGGCCAACAAAACTTTTGCTATATACTGTGAACATACTTCCCTCGCACGTCCAACAACACACGCTGCTATCTCAACTTTCTCATAACTTCATTTCGTCACTCTACATCTTTCCTTTTCTACAAGGCTTGCAGCACAAAAGCAAACTAAATATTCCATGCTGCCAATAAAACCTTTATGTAAAAACTAATGGCATCATCGTCTTACTACTTTATCCTTCCTTTATTAACAATTACAAAATTAGTGAGGAAACAACTCAACGTAAACACAAATACATTACAACTTTTCCTCGCTAAAAACAAAACATATTTCACGCTAAAAGATAATCAATATAATTAGTTACCACCCTAATTATTTTACTAGTGATCATTCAATGGAGGGCCCAGTTAGCTGGAGCTGTAGAATATACTGACTGCATTTCTACAGAGGGGTAAGACTCCCCAAATGAGTGTCCTAGATATGACACTAAACAATCTGATGATGAGGTTCCAGTAATGTTGGAGCTTTAGGGAATGCGGGGTACCTATTTATTGCCGTCACTCTTAGGTCCAATCTGGCCTGTAGTGGTAGCACCTGGTAGGGTCCTATCTAAGGGTCAAGTAAAACTTAACTATGTACTTATAGTAAACTAAATTGTTTGAAATAGACTGTAGTTATGCTTAACTGAATTGTTTGAAATAGAACTGTTTATATGTATAAATATGCATTTGGCATTAAATAACCTACAATGGTTGATATGCCATCAAACCAAACCAAACCAAACCAAACCAAATCATTCTATGGATTTCAGCAATGTTATTTTGAAGTTGTTTTTCATTGATTTGTTTTGTTGAATGCATGAATGTAGTGATTTTCATATCTGCGTATACATTGATGGGTATCCTGTTTGTTGTATAGCTATTACAGTAAATCTCTGTTAAGAAACTGCCAAGATAAAGGGCTTCCTTGACAGTATAATGTATTGAAAGTGTTTCAGTAGCTGAAGTTCTGTACAGCTTGCATGTAATCTTGTTTGATGTCCAAGATGGGGTACAATTTCTCTACTCCCCAATAATCCAGTAGGAAATATCAGATGACCTTGTGCATTTGAGACCCCCATCGGGCAGATTACGACATGATACATCACAGTAGACATCTATTCTCCATTCTTTGAATCTGCCAAGATTAGGAAAGCAAGTATTCAAACTTGCTTTGATTGGTCGACTTCTTTGTTAGCTCTCAGCAATTGCTCAACCATTGGATGCTACCTTGACATATCCAGTTCTAAATCATCTTCACTTAAATCTGGTCTTGTTTGAGTTGCTCAACCATTGGATGCTACCTTGACATATCCAGTTCTAAATCATCTTCACTTAAATTTGGTCTTGTTTAAGTTGCTCGCCAATTTAGCTGTTGTTCTTAACTTTGGCATTTCATTCTTGTTCAGTGAAAATGTTCAGACATTTTTTCTACTTGCAGAAATTGGAATTTCCTGCATTTCTGCTACATATTCATTTTGGTTTACCTCAATTGGATTGCTTTTATCTTGTGTCACATTCAAACCAACATAGTGGAAATTGTCTATCGATCTTTTGCCAACCTTATATTTTCTGGCAATGGGGTCAATGATACTCTTGTAAAAATCATTAGTTCCAGCAAATGGGAAATCAGCTTCATGTATCACAAATATTCTAATTTCTCATTATTATACTATCTAAAGAGTCCTTTGTCCAACTCAGATTGCTTACAACCCAATCTACTAAGATCATCTTTTACACTGAAGTACCAATTTTGAGATGCATCATCAAGACCATATACTGCTTTGTTTAATTTCCATATTACATCATATTCTTTTATTTCCATTGGTAGGATTATGGATAAATAATAAATAAATATATTTCTATCAAGTTGTCTACCCTGCAAAAATGCAGCTTTAATGTCAATTGTTTTCCATTCTTTACTTACAGATATGCTATGACTATTCTTAGAGTGGACTTACAAGCAGTTGGAGAATCTGATTGAACTTTGTATTCTTTTTTGAAACCTTTAACAACCAATCTGGCTTTCACTTGCTTCTTTGTCACCATCAAATGTGTTGACAGTGTCCTCTGACCACTGTCTTTTATCTCTTTTTAGACATCAATGGCACTCCAATTTTCCAGTTCCTGCTGTTTTGCCTTTATATTTTCTGGCTTCTAATTGATACAAAAATCATATTTGCTTCATCCTAATCACTCTCTCTCTCTCTCTCTCTCTCTCTCTCTCTCTCACACACACACATATTGACCAATTCTACTGTGATCAATTTCTTCTTTAATTTCATCTTTATTATCCTCACTTGTATCATCTTTCACTCTTTCATATTGCAGCTTATTCAAAAGTTCTATTATTTCTTTATCTTTTTCATTCATTACATTCACATAAGATTTGTTTCTTCCGGGGTATTTTCTTCCTCTACTCATTACTTTCTGGTAAGTGGGACTTAATTCTTTCTTTGATTTTAGGAATTCTCATGTTTTCATTTTAATTTTATGTCATGAACTTTCTTAGTTCTGAAATTTGTTCTTCCTCTCTCATTCCCATATAACCATATTTATCCAACCCCTCCAATCGGGCAGGATATGACACAAGGTCAGTTTTTAAGCGGTGTTTAACAGGTTTGAATTCAGAGTTTTCCTTCTCCTAGACTAGTTGCCTCACCAAGACTGAAGAACCAGTCTGCCCTACTATTTACCCATAGCTGGAGGGAAAATAATTGGATTCATAGTATTAGTGCTATGTGAAATACAATCAGCATCGTTGTGTTGCCATGTCCATTTCCTACGACGATAACCATTACACCATGGGCACCTCCATTCCCATATAACTCTGGTATATCATTGGTATATTCTTCTAAAGTTATAAGTTATAATCCCTTTACTTTTACTGAATCAAATGAAGAGATAAACAAAATATTAAAAATATATATACCTTTATATTGCTTTACATCCATTGCTACAAAATCATTAAATTGCTTTGCAAAGGGAAGAGATACCACTGGTTATGCTGGAGTCTTCTTGAATCTATAATAAATTTCACTCTTTTTACTAATATCTTCAATTAGCTTATTTTCAGAAAGTGCATCTGCATTTTTTATGATAGCTTTCAGGTTTTTAGTTGAAAGATGAACAAACTGGTGGTGAAATTTATGAATCATAATCATCTTTTCTTTGAATATTTTCTGTTATGCTGCCATGTGTACATTCTCAATTTTTACATCACGTTCTTTCAGCAAACTATTATAATGTCCAGAGGATGTATTCAATTCAAGGGATCTCACATTGATTTCCAATGTGCTATTTTCCAGCTTTAATTTGAATTCCATTCTCTTCATGTCTGACTTGCTTATCAGTTGAAGGGTATTGCTTTTCATTACTTCTGTTAGAGTTATCTTTTGACTAACTATAATACTAGGAATTTCCATTTCTTCATCAGACTAGATTTTGTCACCAGCATCAAGCTTGAATGTTGTTCCACATGGTAGAAATTTAACTTCTTTTCTTTCATTTGCTGATAATGAAGCTAAATAAATCTCCTTTAACTCACACCCAGAAGCTGTTTTACAGCAAGCATTAACCAGAACTGCAGGATTGACTATTGCACTCATGAAGACCTGCTTCCCCCTCACATGACAAAGTACCTATTTTATGAGCTTCGCTAACTTCAGCATTTACCTGCACTTCTGATATTTCAAAAGCACTTGCTTTCTGATTTCTTTTTCTATGTGGACAATCTCTTTTGAAGTGCATAATTGATTCACACACAAAACATTTGAGGTAATTACCAGCTTCATCATGTGGAGTTCTATAGATGTAGGCTGTATTTAGTTTTCCCCTGCATGTTCCTTTTCTAAATTTTTTTTCTCTTTGGAAATCTCTACTTCTAAATTGTGGTTCATTTAGTTTGAATATCTGCCTTATACCATATTTTGACCCCACACCTTTGAATCTTGTATCTTGATTTTTAATTCCAGAAACATGTTTCCTCTGACTCTGTAGTGTACACAGGCTTTTCTTTAATTGCTATTTCATCTGATCTCAGTCTATAAGACATTTCTTGTTTTGCAAAGAATTTTCAAAGGACTTTATTCCTTTATTTATGCATTTCCTCTTTCCTTGTATAGTCAACAACTCTAAGAACAATTTATTTGTCCTTTTTATCCAATCCAGCACTGTCAATGTGTTGCATAGCCAGAACTACCTCAGGTAAAAATGATGCTTTGCCTTTTCAGCTCTTTGACATTTTTCTTATAAAAATTTAGAAATTGATTCATGATATCTGATTCTTCAAATAATTCTTATATGAACTCCATATTTTATGTATAACACTAAGATCATCTTTCTTAAACCACTTATCCAGGATAATAACAATCTGCTCAAAAACATTCTCATCTTCAATTCTGATTTCTTCATTTTACATAGTCAATCTCACTTTCTAATCTACAATTTTTTCAGTTGGTAATATGTTGTAGATTATAAATCTTTGTTGCTTTTTTCTGTCTTGGTGAATTGGGCTCATAATTTGACATCATCATTGTAATATAGTCATAACAAATTATTCCCCTTGAGTAGAACTCTTGAATGATGTCACTCCTGAGATAAAAACTAAGGTTCTCTCATTTTCTTCTCAGGACTTCAGTGAGTAAACACCTGTTCTGTACAGCTCAGTAAATAAACTTGAAAGTACATGGAATATCACTCTTGTTCTTAATGCATGGCTCGTCACAATATATTACATGATGTTAGAAGTGAAGGATAAGCATGGACATATTACAACTGCCAATGCAAATGACATGGATTAGCAATTTAGAAGAAAACTTTTGGTCATGGTTCCAGAAATGTCTGAAAAAATGCTCAAGCCAGACAATATAAAATGAGCTCTATTTTTGTAGTATAGGACAAAAAAAATTAAAGCGTCGTGTCTGATAAAAGAAATGAATTCACAGAAAAGAAACACTCGAAACTTGAATCTCAAGGAAGAAAATCGTAGGCGTTTTATTTTCGGGAATTACAGTTAAAAAGTTTTATTTTCGGGAATTACAGTTAAAAAGTTCGTTCAATAGCGTTCTTCCTCGCCTTCTCTTTTTTTGTCGTTATTAAAGTCGTCTTTCTTTATCACTCTTTCCCTCCGTGCACTTTAGCTAGCATTCATTGAAAAGGTTCACCTTCCTCTTCTTGGCGATGGCGGTGGTATTTTTATCGTCGGCCTGTTGATGTTTATCATATCAGTCAGATTGCTATGACAGGCTGGGCTCTATATGACATGCGGCGTGTGACTCCGTTGAAACCTGTGTGAAAACCTGTCTTGAACTGCCAAAATCTCGCTACTTGATTTTCTTATATAACGATTTGATGGAATCAATTCGAAGGCTCCTGAAGGTTCGATGCTCACCAGTGGAACAGTAGTGCAACACGTGAAAGTGCACGTGCGATTATATTAAAATCACGCTTTTTCTCTACAGGTCACTCTGCCTGCATGGGCGAGGTTCGTGATATTTTTTGATCGTCAGACCTTTGTACCCAATGACTGATGACAGCTGATGTGCTCGAATGTTCTTTAACCTTGAGAACGCCGCAATTTAATGACGGCGCCCGTCCGTAATATTACATTTTTGCACATAGCCGGAGAAAAAGCAATAGTAGTGTACAATGCACTAACATTCACAGAAGCAGAAGAAGGTAAATATAATACTTTGGTTCTCAAATTTAAAGAATTTGTAGAGGGCAAAAAAGACTTAGCCCAAGAACATTATGTCTTCAATAAAAGAGACCAGAAAGGAGAAACATTCCTTTCTTTCTTTGATTACCTAAAGGACAGCATGATACATGACTGTATAATGTCTGGCATATGGAGTGAATGTACGAAGGCAAAGTTAAGAGACATAGTAGACCCAGACATAAACACAATTATAAGAATTTGTAAAAATGACAAAAACACACACACAAGACAGAGAAAACCTAGCCATACACCAAGTAAGGCATATACAAGTACACCTGCAAAAAAAGAATGCTTACATGTAGGGAACGAATAAATAAATAAATAAAAAATAAAATAAAATAAAATTAAATTAAAAAAAAGAAAAAAGAAAAAGAAAACTATTAAATTTGCAGAAACTCCCAGAGGTTCCTAACAGGAAAAGGAGATGACACATGCGTAAAAGAAAAAAGGTATTTCCTCTTGACAAAGTGGACCAGGGATTCTTTCTCTTTTAGGCAGTGCCCGTCGAACCAACAACACCATTTTGCTGTCTGGTGTTTGGGCACCACGCATACGTCTTTGGGCGTAGCGTCGGTTAGTCCCTTTCACCCAGAAGCAGCCCTCTCTCGGTCAACATTATGCTGAAATATACAAGACCCACTACTGAACTATAAACTAACCCTTACCGGACTTTGACAAAACTTCCCCCCCCCCAAAAAAAAACTAACCCTTATGGAAGCCCGAAATACCGAATGCGGACCCCTACATACATGAAACGAATTAACATATTTTTGACACCTTAATTGGGGGATTCAACCATTTTAATGTATCCAGGAAAAACTCCCTCACCCACGGAATGGTTGTTGAACCCAGTAAATAAAGGAAAGTATAAAAGTATGACATGTAGAAAGTATAAAAGAAACGTCTTCGTCTCTTATCGGTTGCTGTGCCGCGACCGGCCTACGAACCTAAACAGATCGGATTACACCTCGCCCTAGAGAAATAACATCCGGGTACAGCCGGAAATGGTGAAGCCCTTTTTCGACTCTAACCGGCCGTTACAGCTAAGAAGGGGAAAAAATTAATATTTATCAACATTTGCAAAACACTTCTGCCAGAAATAATTCTATAAAAATGGGAGTAATACTTTTCGCTAGCCTATACCGGGCTAAAGAAATACTTATTTTCTGCGTCCATTTTTTGTAGAAGAACTTTCTATCCACGTGGCGCGACAGAAGTGGAGTTCCCTTTCTTCCATATAAAAAGGCTTCAGAGAGGTCTACGCGGACGCTCTCAGGGGCCACTCGGCTCCACGAGGCTCGGATCCTACATTATCATGGTTGCACCCACCTCACCGCCACTTCTAGTGGCAGATTCAACCTTTTTTTTACGGTCCTTTTTAAGGGCTGTGAGAGGTCACCTTCTGCGGGTCGGTGCATCTCTGGCGGTCAGTAATGATCAGTCGAAATAGACGGCCTGGAGGCAAACACGAAGAGGACTCACTAAGACCAGCCGGTCTTAACCATCGCTCGGTTCTGCTCGTTTGGCTGCGCAGCGCTAAAGGCAGGGGTTGGCCTTTAGCTACCACTCCACCATCCTCGCAGCGCTAAGATAACGCCAATCTTAGCCTCGGCCTCCTGGCCTGTTCGCTCGACAGTGCAGAGCTTTGGCACGCAAGCCTTAGCTATCGTCTCGATACGTCTGCACAGCTTTGGCGCGAAACAGCCTTAGCTATCGCCTCGATACGTCCACACAGCTTTGGCGCGAAACAGCCTTAGCTACCATCAACGATACGCCCGCACTGCTATCTGGCACGACAAAGCCATAGCTACTGTAAACGATATACCCGCACAGCTATCTGGCACGACCAAGCCATAGATACCGTCAACGATACGCCCGCACAGCTATCTGGCACGACAAAGCCATATCTACCAACCACGACGCTCTGGCGATGCAGTCCACGTAACGACTCGCTGTTACGGACTGCCCCAGCAACGCAGCATCTAGTCCACGTAACGACTCGCTGTTACGGACTACCCTAGCAATGCAGCATCTAGTCAACGTAATGACTCGCTGTTACGGACTACACTAGCATTGCAGCATCTGGCCCACGTAACGACTCGCTGTTACGGGCTAGCAACCAGATCGACCCCCCCCCGGTTAACCCAACGTACTGTCAAAACCGGGATATCGATCTACCGACCACGACGCTCCTACAATGCAGCATTCAGTCCACGTAACGACTTGCTGTTACGGACTGCCCTAGTATTGCAACAACTAGCTCACGTAACGACTCGCTGTTACGAGCTAGCAACCACGACTCGACCATACCAACGAAATTTCAAAACCGGGACATCGATTTACCAGCGACCGACTTCGATTTTCCGCAACGACTCGACTGACCTCAGCTGCCCGCGACGACTGTCCAACTGCATCCAACACCTCGACCAATCTCAGCTAACCAGCATCAAACATCTAGCTGTATCTCCACGACTCGACCTACGCCAGCTACCCTCGTCGAACGTTCTACTGCGCACAACTACAACTACTACTCGACCATACCAGCTAACGACGTAACCCATCCTAGCTGAAGACCACATACAACCGCCACGGACATTTGCATACACGTTTGTAATTCCGGCAATAAAATCTTCACTTTTGTTGTACCTATTGACTTGCCTTCTGTCTCCCTTCATTGTCTTTGGCCATGCACATTCGCACGTGCGTTACCCTTAGATTCATTTGCGGAGTCGACACGCTTATTGGCTCCGCAACAGCTGTCTTTTCTTTCGTATAATTCTTTTTGGGACTTTCTTGGGCAAGGCATTGCACCGACTAACCAATGTGGGGGTAAAATAAGATAACCAAAATATGGAGTCAGATATTCAAACGGCAACACAGCCTGGCCCATTGCCCCTGACCTTCAGCCACAAACCCTACATATCTCTATAGAAAATTGAACGCATGCGATGAGGTAAAAATGAATGCTGTAACCACATGGACAGAACATGCCCAGCAAAGGAACCGACATGTAGAAATTGTCGGAAAGTAGGAAATTTTATAAAGATGTGCCAAGAAAAAGTCCAATTTATGAATGAGTCACAAGCTACGCAAAAAAAAACCAAAAAAAAAAAAAACGATGAAAGCGACTACTAGAATCCATTTTTTGTTGACATAGTGAAGCAAGTTTGTAAAGCTACTAGACCTAATGATTCACAGTCGATGGTAAACCTGTCATTAGAAGAGTTAACAGTTCCATTGAAACTTAATATCGGTAGTGATGTGAACATTGAACATTGTGAACATTGCCGATATTGTATTACAAAAAGTTAAAAAGGGAGCTGGAGATAAAGCTGACAAAAATACTATGGACTTTTTACTCCGCAATATAATATAATACCAATTACAGGAAAGATATATATTACCATCAACAGAAAAGGTACATTACATGAACTGTGCTTTATTATAACTTCGAGAAAAGTTCAGCTCATACTCGGGAAAGACACTTTTAGCCAGAGTTTGTGTAGGATGATTTCAGCTGGAGAAGTTGGTTTGTTAGTAGTGAGGGAAAGTTTGTTTGTTAGCGAGGATAGGTTGTAACATATGTGTGTTTACGTTGTGTTGTTTCCTCGCTGAGTGTTGTAAGGCCCTCGCTAAGTTTGTGAGAAATAAAAGGAGGATGATGAAGAAGAAGTAAGATGGCGAGAGTCGAAATGGGTTTTTGTGAATAGGTTTTTATTTGCAGCATGGAATATTGGGTTTGCTTTTGGTGCTGCAAGACTCGTGGAGAAGTTATGCTTATTGAGACGAAATTGAGTTATGAGAAGTTGAGAAGGTTGTGATGGCAGTGTGTGTCGTCGGACGTGTGAGGGATTGTGTTCGTTGGATTTTGACGAAAGACATTGTTGCAGTTGTAGGAATTGAACTTTGGATGTCACCGTAAGTTTCGTGTCTGGTATTTGGGGAGAGTAGGCGTTATCTCCATTAAGGTGGACCAGAGGTGAATTGAGAGCTAGCGTGTCGAGAGCGGGATTACGCTCAGATCGACATAGCCAATTTTGGGGTGACATAAAGTTGTGCCTGGGCGAGGCTTGTTGAATGTATCTAATTTATGTTCAACTGGGATTCCTTGTAAGAAATCCATAAATTAGATGGATTCCCTTGTGTGTCCATATTGCTGCTGCTATACTAGAGCCGCAGTGAGGTGTCTGCACTGAGCGGCATTGTCCAGCTAAAAAGCATCGATATTGAAGAATGGCCAGTGTGACGTCTGCACTGGTCGGCGTTCTCCAGCCAAAGGGAGTGTGTTTGGCAGCTTATCCGATTTGCTAGCCGGAAATGAAGGTCCGGACTGAATAGGATAAGTCATCCTGATTGGGTGAAATTAAGTGTCGAATTAAATTTGCGCGCCAAACCAAAATACGAAATTTTCCCCTTCTCTACACTCTTGTGAGAAGTTGAACATAATCAAACAAGTAAGGCTTGTCCAAAATCCAGACAAAAACAATGTACTATCCACCTATAAAGAGTTATTTACATGGAGTGAAATTGAAAGACAACCAACAGACTGCTGCATCCAATGAGTCAACCGGGGTTCGTCGATCAAAGAAACGAGTAATATGCTGTATATGCAGGCGGAACAGCCGACGTTTATGTGAATCCAGCAACTGTCCCCGGCTGGATAAAAAACAGGTGGTGAACCAAATGAATGAGAGAAATGAAATGTGACAACGAAGCTGTGTGAATTGAACTCCTTTCATCCTAACATCAAAAGGAAGAAAGAAAGAAGTAAGAAGTGATGAGCAAAATGGCCCACCTCAAAGTTCGAAATTAGCGTAAATGTGTCTTGCGTGTGGAGTACCGGAAGTATAGAAAAAAACGGAAGCATGAGCGTCCTTGGGAGTGCAATCTGTAGGTCACTTGTCTCGTCTCTGGTGGGATGGGGTTTGTGACATGCAAATTTTGGCCTGCCAGAACTGGTATAAAAGAAGTAATCTCAGCATTGTTGTGATTGTTGTGATTGTTGCTTCACAGTAGGATTGTGCGAATCAGTATATTGACGTGGCAAGTAAGAGAGAAAGAAAGAGAAAGACAGGACCGGTAGCAAGCAGTTAAAAGGTTTCAAGTAAGAGAGAAAGAGAGAGACAGGACCGGTTGTGAGTAGTTGAAAGGGGTAGGTTGTTTACCAGAGCACATGAGCGTAAAACTGAAACACAAAGCAGTACCTATTATTGAGGTATGTATAAGAATCCTCTTCACTATGCAGAACTTGACAGAATGGAAGAGGCAGGAATGATAAAAAGAATAACTCAGCCTACAGAATGGGTGAGCATAATGCATATCGTGCATAAACCAGACGGAAAATTAAGAATCTGCTTGGACCCACAAAACATCAATTAAGCAATCTTATGTGAGCATTTTTATCCATGTGTGAGGAAGTAATGGCCATAGTAGTCAAAGCAAAAATATTCTCCAAGTTGGACTGCTCAAAAGGATTCTGGCACTTACAATTGGATGAAGAAAATTCCAGGTTATGCACCTTTATAACACCAGAAGGAAGATATAGATACCAGAGATTACCGTTTGGGTTATCGTTAGCACCTGAATTATACCACAGAACAATATGTAATATGTTCAAAGGTATGAAAAACATGGAAACCTCCATGGATGACATAGTGATTTGGGAAACTGACACAAAATCACATTTGCAAATGGTGAAGAAAGTCCTTGATATTTGTAAATGAAATAATATAACTCTCAACTGAGAAAAATGTCAAATTGCAAAAACAGAATTAACGTTCCAGAGCAACCGACTCACAGCCAATGGCTTGAAACCAGACCCAGCCAAAGTGAAGCCCATTGTAGAATTCACAACCCCAAAGGAACAAGCAGACATTGCAAGATTTTTCAGCATGGTCAAATACCTTGCCAGATATACAGAAAATCTTTCTCAATGAACATTTCTCATGAGGAGTCTACTAAAAGCTAATGTAGTCTTCATATGGGGACTAGAACAAGAAAAAAAACTCAACAAACTGAAAAAAGCTTCTATCATCACAACCTCTGATACATTTCTACAATCTGCAACTACCAATAAAAATTTAATGTGATGCGAGCAAAAAAGGATTGGGTGCTATACTTGAGCAGCAACATGAAGACCAATGGCTACCTGTCACATATTTATCTAGAGCAATAACAGAGACATAAAGCAGCTAAGCCCTGATAAAAAGAGAAACCCTGGTGGTACAGTTTGCAAGTGACTGCTTCAATCTGTATATATATGGAAGACCAGGGCAACTCAAAACAGACTACAAACCACTTGTAGCTATATTCCAAAAAAGTGCTGAATGATTTCCCAACACGACTACAAAGGATTTGATTCAAGGTGCAAAAATGCGATCTGGATGTCAGCTACATTCCAGAAAAGTCTATGCATGCAACAGATGCATTATCGCATGCACCAATGGCAGATGATATAAAGAATACTGAATAAAATGAGCTTGACATTGAAGCTCAAGCAGCAGTGGTGATCAGATAGGTGCCAATTACTGACAAAAAAATGAACAAAATAAAATAAATGACAGTAACCGACCTGATGATGCAAATACTAAAAAATTACATTACTTATGGCTAGCCAGAAACAATTAAAAGCTGCAAAAATGAAGTAAAACCCTACTTCAACCATAGAACAGAGTTGATGCTGTTCCATGATATTGTACTGAAAGGAAAATGTGTCACAATTGCAGTACAATTAAGAACAAATATCCTGGAAAAGATACATTCAGGCCATCAAGGTCAAGAGAAATTCAAATGCTGAGCCAGAGTATCCGTTTTTTGCCCCAGTATAAACAAAGTCATTGAATGAATAGTACAAGAGTGTAATTTGTGCGTGACCTACAGAGATGCACAACCAAATCAACCTCTTATTAGCCACCAAATACCAATGCAACTTTGGCAAAAAGTATCTATAGATCTGTGTAGTTACCGATACAGAGATTATCTAATAATAGTGGATAGCCACTCAAACTACCCAGATCTATACCAGATACCCAATCAAACAAGTGAAGTAGTTATTATAGTGATACAACATAGCTTCAGCTGATTTGTTGTAGCTGAAGAAGTATTCTCAAACAATAGACTCTGATTTTCAGCAGCAGAAAATACACAATTCATATCATTTCTATACATATAATCAAATGGACTGGTTGAAAAAATTATAAAAAAACCCCTAAAAACTATAAAACCATACTAAGGAAATGGAAAGACCCATTGTTAGGATTACTAATCCATCAAACTACCCCAGGTGAACATGGATTATCACCTGAAGAAATGTTGATGGGGAGAAAATGAAGAAATAACCTCCCAGAGCTAATAAAAAATAGCAACATAATTGTAAGCCTCAAAGAAAGTGTGACGCGAAAGGTTTACTTTTATCCCAAAACGGGGTTTTATTTTCGCACGTGTGAAGACGAGGCAGGTTGGCACTTGATCCCCTATAGAATAGGTCCTCGTTCAGAGTTTTTCTCTCAGGCATATAAGACCTGGCATATTACGTGAGGGATTAATTTAGGGCCAGACTGACCGCTGCTGGCAAGGGGTTCCAAATTTCATGCAATCCACACACCCACCAAGGCCACTAAACTTCCTCCCCTAGACAACAGAAGATATGGACCTATAGGTTTTAGTCGTAATAATATTATATTGTAGTAGTCGGCAACTCCGGTTTCCCGTGTGATATTTTAAAGGAATTTATAGGACAATTTTAAGCAAGATAACATAAGGCGAATAGAAGCTGAAAAGGAAATGTGACACAACAAATTCGTAGCAGAACTGCAAAGAACAACTTAGACCACGTGGTAACATAAAAATACAGGAATCCTTTACTATACAAAGAGATACACTTTCAAAGTGTCAAATATGTATAATGAATTGAAAAGTCCATGGACATAAATGTCTTCCTTCTTTTCTGTTCTTTTGTTTCTTCAAATTGAGAGAGAGAGTGGTATATAAAATTTGGGTATAAAGGAGAAATAGACCCAAAGTTACTTATCTTATTTTTCGACGGGGTTCCACTGGAGAATCTTTCTTCCTTCATGGGCTAATAGACTTTAAGCTATTTTTAACACTGGCTTGAAGAACTTGGGTCCCTCGTGTCTCAGATATTCTACCTGGAATACTGGCTTTGGTTCGTCTGCCCGCTACGAACCAACTGCCTTTTTTACTTTTCTATTTCCGCTGATGGGAAGGAGTCCCTACTTCCGTTTTGGGGTCCCAGCCAATCACTTGGCTTCTCTCTTCCTCCTTCCTGGTCAGCCGATTTCTTAGGGCTACTAGATGTCACCCAAGTCCGGTTACTGAGTACAAACATCTGTTGGTCTTCACCCCGACCTACATTCTTTCTTAACGGTTTGCCACTGTTCATTCCGACGGGAGGATAGTATTAATCTTATTTCTATCGTCTCCGTGGGATATCACGTGACAAAAGGAACAGAGGGCAAAATAAAAATTTTATTTTGATTGACGAAACTTAAAGGAACTGGAATTATCAAAACCAGGAGACCCAGTTTGAATATGAAACCCCATAAAGAAAAGAATCAGAAGAATCAATAAATGCAACTGGGTTCAACAGAGCAAGGCAATGCAGGACAACTGCGACAATCAGCTCGGACAGTGAAACCACCACAAAATATGGACCTATAAACAGAAAATTCATCATCTCTGCACAGACACTGGATGTCGTCAAGAGGACCTACTTAGAGCGATGGTCTCTTGGGATGAAATGTAAGAAAGTTAAAGAAATCGGTGCTGTCAGCATGCTTTAATTATGATTATAAATTTTGTATTTTTTAATCACAAATTTTTTGTACTTCCACAATCTTTTAATTTTATAATTATAATTTTATATATATCCTGAAGAAGAGAAACAGATATTACACTTTGATCTAGGCTTAAAAACTAAGGAATTGCAATCTGATCCTTGTTTTAGATAATCATAGGCTGATTGATATCCCAGTAGAAATCTTTTATGAGATTCATTTATAGAGCTACTGATTTCTAGAATGTTTGCTGAAGATTTGTATTTACATTTTACTGTTTGTGAAATGAACAAAATAATGACTGCAACAAAGAAGTGAATTCCTGCTAGAAAAAACATTTCATTGAAGATAAAAAAAAACAAAACAAAACAAAAAATACATTCAACAAAAACAACAAAATTTAGCTCAATGCTTTATTTCCAGTTTTCAAATGAAATCCTAAAGAACATAAAAGGGGCAAATTTTATTAATTAATTTTAAATATCTTTAAGGCCCAGTTCCTTCGTTATTTTTAAGAATTTTTTCAGTATGACATACCATTTTCTTTTTACAGAAAATTAAAACGTTCAGTAATGGATATTTTCTATCCATATTGTCTCTGATTGGTATATTAACTTGTCAAGAAACATTTGAAAAAACTGTTGACCTCTGTCCTATAATAGTTATTACATTTGCATTGAAATTTCATAGACTTAATGAAACAACTATTATGGGACAGGTGTAGTATGATTTTTTTAATATTCTTTTTATTTTTTAAAGATTTTTTTCAGCTTGTAGTGTCTTTTCAGAAAAAAAATCAAAGATAAGAATAATGAAATTGACATTTTAGCTTCATTAAAATAATTGAAAGAATAGTTTCATAATATTTTCTTTTTACAAATAAGAGATGACATTTAAATCAGTTTGATTTCACCACAGAGTTATCTTAAAAGTTCATTTGTTTGGCATTAGTAAAGCCTGAAACAGTTTTCAAAAACTTTTGTTAGGAGAAAAAGATAGATGTAGCTGTTCCTTCTGTAAACAGATCTTATAACTAAAAGAAGACATTACATGAATAAATCAGTATTAATGTTTTTTAGACTTTTTTTCTTTGGTCAATGAATTTTTTTTTTTTTTTGGTGGTTGAGAAGCTTTTTAACAGCAACATTAAAATATCATGCAGATCATTTATTAATTTCATTTCTTTTGTTTAACAAAAACTGTAAATTGTAGCAGTTCATCTGATATTCACCATAATGTACATCTTCAGCACAGTCATTTCTCGAGGGAAAATGCAAATGTGTTTTTATTCATTTTTCAATTTAAAAGATCAAAACAAGAAAAAGAAGAAAAGTAAAAAGTAGGAAAAATAAAATAGAGATGATTATTTGGACATCTGAGTTCACTTTTATGAATTTAATTTTTTCTTTTTTCTGTTTTTTTTTTTCATAACAAGATGAAAGACCATTCTGCTCCAAGGTCTCACCTATTTCACCATAGTATGTTACATTTATTTATTTTTTTAACTAAATATTTTCGTTTTTTAACTTTTGGGAATTTATTTATTTATTTTTTCTCTTTTTTTTTTCTTTTTTGAAGTCTTGCAGGATTTATTAATTTTTAAAAACAAAAATAAAATAATTTGCTTGATCAGATCAAAATCTTTTTTAAAATTTTTTTTACATGTGTGATCTTTAAATCTTTGGTGATCTTTATTTTATTCATTTTTATCATCATATTGTTACATAAGATTCAACATTTCATTTAACAATTTAGCTTTGAATGGGGAGGTATTGTTCTCTGCAGATTTGAGTGTATATCTTCTTGAAATGAAGTAACAGTTTATATTGTACAGTACAGTTCTTTTCACAAGTTAAAAAACAACAACTCCAAAACAACTTCTTAACAGTGAGTAAAAATAGTAAAGACTTGAAGAATTTTTAGCTTGAATCCATTTTAAAAATAATTTCATATAACCAATGTTGGCTGAGTGTATTGTATCATTTACTAAGCTTTGCTTAGTTGTGGCTCAAGGCCTGATGTATGGGGCAACCAGTGAGACTCAAACTCACTTGTAATGGTCTACCAGTTTAGCTTGTTAACCATTACACCTGGCAAGACATCCTGAGTTTATTGTAACCAGCCAATCCTTGTTAAGAAGCAAAATATTCAACCATCAAACTTCCATCCAATTTTTTTCTATTCTCAGTTTAATGAGTCATTATAGAATTAGTTTTGTTAGTGTTTCATGACATGCATGTCCATTCCAGTTATTTGTTAAAAGAAAATCTTTAAAGTGACAATGATCCCTAATGGGTCAATAAACATTCAAACAAATTGGTTTACGCTTCTGTCAAACCTGCTGTTTAGATGTTTCAAACATAATTAATTGGGGAGCAGAGGGAGTAGTCATTCCTCATTAAGCACATTTTTCAAGAGTGGCATTTTTTCAATAAATTTTTAACTCTTTGATCCTCATGTTCAATAAAAGTCATATCTTATAAATATTTCATTGGTATTTTTATCAGATGGCCTTGAAAGAATTTTACTCTTTGCTTTATTATTTACTTGTTTTGAATAGTATGTTCAGTCATCTATGATGTATTGGTGGTTGGGGACTGTTAATTACTGGATGTTAAAATGTCTATTTAGAGAATGGTATAGATCACACTACCTTTTAGAAATGGACTGTTTCAAAGATTTCTGTCTTAAATAGAACAGGTTTTTGATTGCAGTTGAGTCATAATAATTTGCCTGGTGAGTCTAGGTTGGTACTAGCACCGGATAATGGCTGAATTCTTAAAACTGGAACTAAAACAAACTGTGACATTATAACCTCCTCATGGACACTCCTGTGGAGATTAATTTTTTCTTGTCATGCATCACATTCTCTGATATCAGTAAGTTTCATACATAAGAACTCTATTATTGAGACATGAAACTTAGGCACCTTCATAATCTTTTAACAAGATGGCATGTTGATAAGAATGCTACAAACTTACAATAAATTAATTTTATCACAACAATTGTGTACCTCTTTTAAACCTGTATCTACCTTGTATTTTGATTTTAAATAAAAAATGAAAGTGTATGATGAATTCAAAATTATTTGGTATGTTTCCTGGTATCTTTTTTTTTCATATACTCACTCTCTGAACATTAGAACCTAGCACAATAAATTCAGGTATTTGGAGTAATGATCTTTCATATCTTTTGGGATGAATCAGGAAAATCGATTGTATACACAACCAGATACCTCATTCTAGCAGAGAAAAACTAATCAAATTGAAAATGAGGCACTTTTAATTATTTTTACAGTTAAAAAATCCCACAAGATGCTGTATAGGTGACATTTTAAGCTCCAGACTAACAAGTCACTGGTGGTTATTTTCAGTTTGTTATATTCTGAATAAGTATGCCAGTAAGCAATAAACCTTTTGATATGACATTATCTTCAATTAAATGTCTGCCAATAACTTAAGTCAGATGGATACTCACTGTTATTTAAAAATTTGCTACCAATTAAAGCTGGAGGCAATCAAATTAAATGTCAAAGTATGATGTCTTTTTAGCTTCCCTTCAAGCTAAAATAGACATAAGGTTGTTTTATTGTGAAGTGCCACATACAAATTGAGACTTTAAAGATTTTTTAGATTCTGTCAGTATTCTTTTTGAGGGGTGTTTCAGGCACCAAACAATAAACCCAGCCCTTACCGTTTTTAGATGAGTGTGCATGCACTGCCTGAGGGAAAGCCTCCTTGAACCAAGCTGTTATAATTTCTCACTTACCTGACACAGCTGTACCAGGTAAGAAAAGGGTTTGAAGAATTAGATAAAAAACTTTATCAAAATTTAACTGTGGTGAGTTTCCTTAGATTTTTGTCTTATTTTTACTGATTGAGTTATTTCACAGTAGTCATTTACTAAGGGCAGTACAAGACCAGGAGTATGGCACATCCAGTGAGAATCAAATTCATTGAAAGTAGTCTGTTAGGCCCTCTTTCTTTATATTCAGCCAACTACTAAGCATAGTTTAATTTAACACAAACCCAGAAGAATAGAGCAGCCAGTAAAAATAAAATCACTAAAAGTGATGAGCTAGCCAAGCTTGTTAACCATTACACTCCACAAAGTGTTCAAGTTGTCCCACACTTGTAACTTTGTGCAAATGCTCTCAAGAAATTCCATTCTGGACATTTAGTTATTACCGGAATGGGTATTTATTAGCCGCCCCCAAGGCAAGATTCAACACAAAGCAAGTTTAGTTCAGGGCCCCACATGGGTATGTGAAGGTAGTAACAAAAATTGCTCAGATCTTTCAGCGTTTCTCATTAGCAGCACATTAGGCATCAGAGAATGACTCTCACCCACCTCTTTTAGTGCAAAGTGGGGAGGTGCTATCTGGTGATAATGATTCCCTGAAATTGAACTTTGATTAACTGGATGAAGGTATTGGCATGAAGGTATGTTTTTTGGTCCAAGAAATTGAACCATACGGTTATAGTTGTCCAAGATGCCCATTTGCAGCCAAGGAAATATATATTCCATGCATAGCCATTCTTTTAAAATCTATGACAGTATCAACTCCTAGATGTCATGATTAATCTTTCTTAGTCATGGTCTCTCTCTTACTAGTTTTGTAACTTGGTTTGGTTGCTGGGGCATTACTCATGTAGCATGTCTTTGGCAAGAATAGTCTGGGGGTTTGAATTCAGAGTTTTTCTTCTCCTAGACTGGTTATCATACCAAGATTAGAGAATTCAGTCTGCCCTTCTATTTACTCATACCTAGAGGGAGAATAGTTAGATTCATACTTTTCCTAAGGGTATTAGCACTACCTGAAATATAAATCGCCTCATTCAGGATTTGAACTCTGGTAGCTGAGTCCACTTCCTATGATAATAACTGTTATGCCATGAATGCCTCTGGCATTAGTAGGTGGATTAAAAAACAATTATAGCAACTAGTATAGCCAATCTAGGAAAAGTGTTTATTTATTTTGTGATACCATAGGTTATCAGGTTATAGAATAAATCATGTTCTTCTTGGATAAATTCAGTTTTGTGAATGGTCCAGAATTTATCACTTACACTGACAAATAATCAAGTAGAGAGACTTATTGATACTTTAAAATATGTCTTACTTAATCCTTTGAATCCCAGTGGCTTATATTTGTACCACGAACAAGAAGTACATAAATCTGAGCAACTGGTATTACAGTCATGGATTCCTCACTTTTACATCACGATTGCCAGTAAAATGTCACCAGTTTATATCTCATAAATAATCTTATTATTTTCTAATATATTTCAAATTGTCAATAGAATGTTGCAACCTGCTATTTAACTACTTGTAAAAAAGTGGTTAAATGACATTAAAGCATTTTACATTTTCAGTCCGGGACCAAGGATATGAAGTCAAGAGATGTGGGAGGCTTATAATTCTAAGGACTAAACAAAATGGAAAAGTAATGTGAACAGACAATGTGGAAATTTTCTTGACAAATTGTTACCCCATTCCAAGACACTAAGAGAAAAATTTCCCTCAGGGTTCATTTTAGAATAGGAGGTACAGAGAATATTTCATATGAAGTTTCCAAAGGACTAAAACCTCCTTAATATCAGAATAAAGTTACAATCCATTTGGCATGACCAAACATAGTGGAGATACAGCCTTTGTCAGAGACTTTCTTTAATAGAAGAAATGACTTCAAGGAACAGTTCTCTGGTGGTATTGCACTTGGTAAGCAGGACTGGATTAAAGCCATTTGATGCCATAAGTGCAGCTCACAAATGGAGCCACCCATCATTCCTCCCTGATAACAACTAAATGTAAACACAATGGGGTCATATAGGTAAAATACCCATCTATCTATGTTGCAAATATAAAGTAATATAATCAATAATCAATTCAAGAATTTGTTACTTCACACAATCGACATCCTACCATTTATTAAAATAGTGACCTTTAATTGATACTGTTAGAGACTGAGATTCAAGGGAACAAAGTTTCAAAGATCCAGGAATGTTCTTAAATGTATATCATCATCCATTAGGTTACTTGTTCCTAAGATATTATCATTAATAATAATAATAAAACCATCGCTAATGCTGATGTGAAAAACTTTCAAGGAGTAAAATGATAATAATATAGAAGTAGAATATTCGTGGTTTAAGAATTCCACAAGAAATAGTTAAAAAAAATCAGATAAATTTTTCATATCCTTTATCATGGCACTTTTACATTAGCCCATTTGGTTTTACAGAAAATATGATATGGTCACTACAAGGCATAAAAGAAAAAAAAAATTTTGATGCCAACTTCTCTTCTGGTACTCCCTTCTATTTTGGTGGCCACTTCTCTTCTGGTATTCCCTTCTATTTTGGTGCCCACTTCTCTTCTGGTATTCCCTTCTATTTTGGTGCCCACTTCTCTTCTGGTACTCCCTTCTATTTTGGTGCCCACTTCTCTTCTGGTACTCCCTTCTATTTTGGTGCCCACTTCTCTTCTGGTATTCCCTTCTATTTTGGTACCCTAAGTATGTATTTAGTTTGCTTAATGGTTAATCTAGTTTTGTCTGTAAAGTAAAAATTAGAGATGAAGCTTGGATATGGCATATTAATGAAATATATCTCAAACAGGATTAATAAGGGAGCAGAGGGAGCAGTCACTCCTCATTAAACACTTTCTTCAAATTAATCAAATTAATTAAATTTCCAAGTAAAATGACCTCTGAAAACCTACATACAATTACTGGATATTGTCCTGGATATATTCAGTATTGACCCTGACTACAGCTCTATGATGGTTCATGCTGTACCAGACACACTATCAAAGTGAGTGCAAAAGAATATCTGTAAAACCACTGCAGATGAACCCATGATTCTAATCATTATATACTTTAATACAACTTTGTAAAAAACAAACAAAACAAAAACAAACAAATGACTAAAAATAACAGAATTTAACTTGGGGTCTTGTGTGAAACAACAAAGAAACCAAAAGACAATTATTAACTCAGTTTCATTTAAAATTAATTTCATATAACTAATGATGTCTGAATTCATTGTTATCATCAATCGTTTTTGAGAAGCATGATATTTTATTGCACGTTGCTAAATATTTAAAGTCATAGCATATCAATAACTGTAGATGTAAGGTGATCATCAAAATTAAATGACATTAATCCATGCATAATTTGCTTATGGTTGTGATATGTTGAAAGTAGATCTTATTATCAAACTAAGCAATGTTTTGCTGCGTCAGAAAGAGTGATCGTTTAAAAATTCCAGAAATATTGATATTTGAATTAGTTTTGTATGGCTCAAGCCCAAAAGAGTTCTAGATTATTATCACTGAAAAATAAACATTTGTTTTCTCAGAACAACTGACTCTATAGATATAAAAGATTTTTTTGTCTGATTATTTGATTAAGGAATTAATTTTTTTTTCTTTCCTTTTCTTTTTTATTTGAGAGAAAAATCATTGAATATGACTTTTCCCCCCAAATTCATTGTAATGTTTTGTCATGCTTTTGTTTTTATAAAAAAAAACCAAGTATCTTGGAGTGATAATATCCCATATAAGCATTGTATCCTTTGTTGAATTATTTTCTTGAAAGCTGAGCAAAATTTCCTGGAGATGAAGACAGCAATTATCTGATAATGGGTGTAACCAACAATTTGCATAAAATTTATTGGTAAATGAACACTTGATGCATCATGTCTGTTGTCAATTAGAAGGTAAATTTTTCCTTGTGCAGTTATTTAATATTACTGGTATTGTGGCAATTTTTGTTAAAAAATCATCTCCTACTCTTTTTAAGGAGCTGATATCATTGAATATTATATATCTATATATATATTTGATACTTTTTTTGTTTATTTATACAAGAATGTTATTTTTTCTCCATTTTCATATCAGACAAGTGTAGAATCTTGTCATCTTTTAATTATTTTATCTTTGTGATAAATCTTAGATGGGGTAGGTGAGTAGGAATGTTTCAGAGTCTGGTTTTCAACAGAGGAGAAAATAATGTTGGGTGATCTTAAGGGCAGGAGTCTTGATACTGTGATGACAGAATGTGACAATGCAAATAAAATGTGATGATAAGTGAAATGTTATGAAAGAATAAACAGAAAGTTTTTTTTAACAGAGGCCTTGTAGTAACAATATTTGAGTGACAAGAATGAAGCACATAATAAAAGTGCCAGTGGTTGAATGGTGGAATTATAGAGCGACAGAATGGATTATCCCTCTGACAGGATAGACATAACACCACAGTTATTTTTCCACTGCTGCTAGCTATGGCTAGCAATGTCTGGAAGTTTTCTGGATTCTATTTCTGGCAAACTCTTATTTTTTCTGGCAATTAGGTATTGGCAAGTTAGTGAGAAAGCCATGTTTAATATTTGCTGAAATATTTCTGATTGAAAATACTTTTTGAGAGAAATATTATCTTTTATTTATAATGGATTTTGTTGGACAAAGCTATATAGAACAGTAGAAAATGTCTGAACAAAGTTTAACATATAGGAGTTGTCTCCCTTGGTCCATTGTCAGTAAGGAATACATTTTTTTTTTTAATTCTTGGTGAGCAGTGAAATTTAAAACTTTAGATTTAGAGTAAAAATGAATTGAAGAAGTTATATACTTTTGTTGTTAGTAATGATGCTTTTTACATTAGTTTTCTTATGATGGTGTGTTGAAGTCAACCATAATTGTCTCCCTTTGGATCAGCCACTTATAAATACTAAAAGAATCAACTTCACAGTTAAGCTATAGTTGAATAAAGCAATTACTTTGTTCATATTTTATTACAGATGGTTTTAAGCTGGTTATTTTAAGTGGAAATTGGGAGATGCTTATGTAGATCTTAAGCAAGCTTTTCACACCTATACATGCATGTATACATGCATGTTAATGGGCATAAATGTTCTTGATATTCTAAGAAGACTGCTGCATTTTTAATATTCATTCAGCTCTCAAGGTTTTACATCAATCTTCATATATCATATTAGCAGAAGCTTTGTTAATTTTCAAAAAAAGCTTCAATTAAAAAAAAGCAATGCTAGAAGTGAAGTATTAAAAAAATCTTTTGCTGCTCATTGTTTTACTTTTATAAGGAGTGTGCAAAAGTTCCCAGCAGTCTTTTTTTTTAATTACCAAATATACAGTTGATTTTTGTACACACCTAATATTATCCTGCTTAGCTTTCAACCTTTAAAAAATGTTTATTTTAACCTCAACCAAAAAAAAAAAAAAAAGAAAAAAAAGATCCTCAAATCAAAATTAAAAAATAATGACTGATTTTCTAAATCCTAGATAATTGAAGATATATAACAAGAGAAAGCAAAATTGAGGGAAAGAGAAAGTGTGACTGATAGAAGAAAAAAGTAAAAAAAGAAAGAGATTAAGAAACAAAACTGAGAGAGAGAGAGAGAGAGAGAGAGAGAGAGAGAGAGAGAGAGAGAGAGAGAGAGAACGTGAAATAGTTTTACAATAATTATTTGCTTCCTGTTTGTCTTGTAACTCAAAGAGTAAACAATTTCTGAATTTGCAAGTCAAAGCACTTCAAATCATTGTTGTTTGTTAAGCTAAAGGATGTTTATATGAAGGTAAAGCTTTTTTAAACTGAGTAACTCTTTACATCGTTTTTATTAAAATAGTAATGATTTAGTATATTGAAAACTTATATCAAATAAGTTAGCTTATCTTAGTGCAAGCAATATCAATAAAATTAAAAATATAATTATAAGTAAAGATATAAGCATTTCCTAAAACAAACTAATCAAAATATAGCAATTATGCATTCTCTATTAACCTAATAAAAATATATAGATATTAGTAAGAGTACTTATTTTCATAAGTATACCACTTTTCTTCAATAGTGTATCTAGATATTTACAAAATGAATATGATTTAGTTTTTTACTGAACTTTTTTTTACATGAAGTACATTCTGATTAGCAAAGTTGGTGACCATAGTTGAGGGTAGCCCAAAGGCCCCCTTTTCAATAGCTACTATATCAAGGTGTAGGGGTGGAAACTACTTCTTTCCCTGGATTGCTCCACTTTACCCTTGATATGTACCTTATAATGCTGAGTGTTAAGCAAGGATAATGTTTGCCAATGGCCCAGGAGACTGGGGTTCAATCCCAGGTTGAGTCATACCAAAGAATCAAAAAATGGTACTTGATGTCACCTTGCTTAACACGCCGCATTATAAGGTATGAATCAAGGATAAAGTGGAGCAATCCAGGGAAAGCACCCTCCCTTACACCTCAGTGTAGTAGTTATTGAAAAGGGAGCCTTCTGGTCGCCCTCGATTATGGTCGCCAACTTTAATTTTTACTTTTACATTCTGATTGGCATTTGTTAGACAGTAGGTTCTATATTCTCCTTTTTATCTTGTTTACACATATTAATTATGTTTTAGTTGTCTATTAAATGTCAAATATGATCCATTAAATATCACAGTAGGGAGACAATTAATAAATTCCTTGCTCTTTGTACAGCTCATGGTTGTATAAGAATCCAAGAATCCATCTTGTTCTCTTTTTTCTATTCTTTGAACAGTAAAGATGAGCCTTTTTACCTCCGTTCATTGAACAGTCAAGAGACTTTTCTCAACCCCTGGAGATGGTTGTTGTCTTTTACCTCGTCATTGAAGCATAATGCTCACATGGCTAGGACCATCAAACTAAAGTAAGAATTTTTGCCATTTTTGTCCCTCTTTCATATACTGTTTGTTCATAGAAGAATATGTGCATATTCTAGCCATTGGGACACATTTGTGTAATCTTGTCTATACTTCTTGAATGTATTAAATGTTCCTATATGTGTAACTAATCCTATCTAGTCTTTCCTTCTGTTTATTCAGTGTTAGTGTATCATTGAATATACTAATGCTTATATTGGATCTTAGTGAATGGGGACATGAGTAAATATCCCCTCTTGTACCAACCAACCCATTAATGCCAATTAGTCTATGGAAAAATCTTCATTATTTTATTTTTGGCCGATACATGTTTGTGCATATTTTTATATGGCTTCAGAGTGTTAAAAAGTACCTATAGTGTTAGTAATGAGAATTGATTAAAATTATATAAACTGTATCTTTTGATGAATATACAATATTTGAAGTAACTATTTAAAGTAACAATTAAAAGGATAATTGTTCATATTATTAGATAATATAAAGCAAATAATATTCATATCTAGTATATACAATCTAGTGCCACTGACAGCATGATCATGTGATCAACAACTGAACTGTATCCACCTATCAAAATAGCCTTTTCTATTAATGAGAAGATTTTGTATTCTGAACACCATTTATAAAAGGGTATTTGATCATACTTTCATCCTGACAGCTATGACTTCTTTTGTTTTGATTCTTATGGGAAGTATATGATCAAATTTAATAAACTATTTCATTTTCTGTACTATTGAGACTTACAGGATATGTGTATGGGATAAAAATTACTGGAAAAGGGAATTGGAAAAGCCATTTAAATTCTGGCTGAGGCTGTTGGCAATCCCTTCGTAATAATTCCTTTGAAAAAGACATGAATCTATCTCTTCTCTCCACAGCTATAGGTTAAATAAAAGAGTAGACTGAACTCTCAAGCCTTGCTTGGCAATCAGCCTAGGAGAAAAAACAATTCTAGATTTAAAAATCTGGAATAGTCTGACATTGTCTTCAACCACATTCTGCTAAATTCTTCCACCCCTTGCACTTCCTGGATAATATTTGGCATAGAAAAGGAAAAAATTGCTGTCTTCTATAAAATCTTGTCCAGACCTGTGTTCAGATTCATGGATAGATTCAGTGTCTCAGGACTAATGAATGCCACTACAAGACTTACAGAAAGAGAAGGCTTGTTTATTTCATGAATTTTTGGTCAAGTGAATATTTAATCCTGACTGGTTGCTGGAAAAAAGATGACATTGTAATCATCATCATCATCATCATCATCATCATCATCATCAAGGCATGCTGACAGTACTTATTCCTTTGATTTTCTCTTGTCATCTGTCCCTATCAGCCATCACTCTTGATAAGTCCTCCAGACAGCATCCAGTGTATTGACCTATTTGAAACAGTTTCCTTGTTTAAAATAATGAGATTATGGTTTTAATGCCAAAGTCATTTTTTTCCAGCAATTAGATGGTTTCAGTCAACTAATGATAATCATTTGTATATAATTATAGTTTCAAGTAACTAATTATTCATACACAATCAAGTAACTAATTATTCATACACAATCAAGTAACTAATTATTCATACACAATCATATGGTTTGAAGTAATTCTTCCTATTTAATAAAATCATTTGTTTGTACAGTTATAAGGTTTCAATGATGCTATTCATCTTTTCTAAGATCAATTGTTTTGGTTAGTAATTCATTAAGCTTTTTACTTAGATGTGGCACAAGGCCCTATGAATAGTGCACCCAATGAGACTTGAACTCAATTGTGAAGGTTTACTAGTTTAGCTTCTAACCATCCCACTACTTGAGGGGCCCAATGGTTTCAAGTATTCTTATCTGATATTAATAATTTTCAAACAGGTATATTTTATCCATAAAAGTGTCTCCACACTAGAACTCCAGAATTGGAGTCTCATCAGCAGATGCAGTTTAGTGTCATACTAGAACACTTCTTTTTTGTGGAGATCATATCTCTCTGCAGAGGATGCAGTCAGTGTATTCTGGACCCAACCAACAGGGCCTGTGAAGAGACTAGCGTAAATGAATAAATTTATATATATTAATACTGTAGTATTTACATATCTACAGAGTAGTATAAGGTGTGTGTCATGGGTAAAGGTGGAGAATGATTTTTATGTATCCATGAAAGGGGAAAGAAAGACTGACATATGCCTTCTGACGTTTGCCATTAAGAGATTCAGTCCACCATAATGTTAACATGAAAGCTGTGCAAACAATGAAGAAAACCAGGGCATGAAAATAGAAATTACTTATATGAAAAATATTGTTTCTCAAGAAGTTATGAATAGATAAAATATTCTTTGCACTGGTTTTATTTATTTATTTGATCTATTTTCTTGTGAATAAGTATATATATATATATATATATATATATATATATATATATATATATATATGTTCTACATTTTTGTATTTGAGTACTTTAAAGATTTTATGATTTGGAGGGGCTTATTTTATAATATTTCATAATATTTATACATATATATATAATATTTTATTTATGTATGAAATAATAGTGACAATCATAATAATAGTAATAAGAATAATGATAACAAGTAAGTAAAGTTGGTGACTGTAGTTGAGGGCGACCAGAAGGCTCCCTTTTCAAGAGCTACTACACTGAGGTGTAGGGAAGTGTGCTACTCCTTTCCTTGGATTGCTCCACTTTACCCTTGATACGTACCTTATAATGCTGAGTGTTAAGCAAGGAGGTATCATGTACCATTTTTTGAGTCTTTGGTACGACTCAACCTGGGATTGAAACCGGGTCTCATGGACCATTGGCAAACACTCTATTCACTAGGCCAATGAGCTGGTATTTATTATATAAAATTTGTTTTAGGTGATAATCTTATATATATATATATATATATATATATATAGAGAGAGAGAGAGAGAGAGAGAGAGAAAGAAAAAATTAGCACCTAAAACAAATTTTATAAAATATATGGAGCCATGAGTGATAGCTGGGGGAAGAAGAGAAAGATTCATATAGAAAATGAACTTGGCAAGCAGAGTTCAAATCCTGGACAAGTCTGTGTGCATTTCACTTTATACTCATACCCTTAGGGAAAAGGATGAATCCATCTCTTCTCATCTCAACTATGGGTAAATAGTAGGGTATGCTGGTTTCTTTAGCATTGGTAAAGGCAACTGATCTAAGAGAAAGAAAAACACTGCATTCAAACCCTCTAACAAAGTGTCAGGGTATATTTGCCTCAGTAGAGAGACAAAATCAGAAACCAATCTTCTTAAAGCTGTCCAATGTTTTGTTTATCCTCAATCTGGTGACTACTTTGGCAACACTAATGTCAAATTTTATAACACCTTGCCCTTCCCTTAAACAACATTTGTGTGGTGAAGAGAGGAAACCTGCAGCACAGGTAACTGTTGCTCATCCAGATGACCTTGCTTAGCCCTGTGCTGAGATTCAGGCAAAGATCTATCATGACTTGAGACTGACAGCTTGCTAATTCATAAATAAAGCATTAAAAATGTCATCTTTTATCTTTGGTTGTTGTTTTGAATTAAACTTTAAAATTTCTTATGTATAATACAGGCTCCATCAAAATGATCTTCCAGATTTCAAATTGCAACCACTCAAGATGCTCTAGCCTTGCTTGGCAACAAGCATAGGAGAATGATACTTCTGGAACTACATCCTTTGATTTAGTTTAGTATCCTATCCAAGATAATTTTTTTTGTGTATTCTGACAGGGTCAAAGATTAGCTTAAATGAATATATTTCTATATATTAATACTGTAGTACCTATTTACCTACAAAGAAGTGTAAGGTAAGTATCACAGGGAAGGTGGAGAATGATATTTATGTATCCATAAGAAGAAAGGAAGGAATTTGGAGAGAATGACTGACAACATATCTGCTTTCTGACCTTTGGTATTAAGAGTTATCTGAAGTGGGAGATATATATTTTTAGCTGCAGCTGTAGCAGCCATGCCATTTCAGTAGCCATCTTGGCATAGAATGGTGAACATCATGTGTTTATGATTAAAACTTATTTTAAAAAATTGTGACTATTGCTTGGTTGGCTCACTCACCAGACTTATCCCCTTTTGATTACTTCTGGCATAAATACTTTTCTTAAATAGTAGGACAGACTAGGTTCTTAAGCCTTTGTAAGGCAAACAGTCAAGGAGAAGGAAAATTCAATTCAAACTACTAGCTCTCTGCTTAAAAACTGACCTTGTGTCACATCCTGCACATGATAGAGGGGTTGAGTAAATACATACTTGCTCTGAAGATACCTGAAGGCTGAAGTCATTAAACATAACCCACAGCTCTATCCTCTGGAGATTACTTCCTCTGGGGTTACCTCAAGGCTCATTTCATTAAACATAGGCAGCAGACAACTGGTGATATGAAAGATTATATTCATCATGATATTGTAGCCATACCATAGACAATGATGAGGTGAGTGCTGCAAAACCTCAGTGTGAGACTTAAAGAGCACACAGCTTTGGAGACAAACAAAGTTGGCGACCTTAGTCGAGGGTGACTCGAAGGTCCCCTTTTCGATAGCTACTACACCAAGGTGTAGGGGAGGGTGCAGCTCCTTTCGCTGGATTGCTCTACTTTATACTTGATCCTTACCTTATAATGCTGAGTGTTAAGCAAGGTGGCATCAAGTACTATTTTTTTTGGTCTTTGGTATGACTCGACCTAGGATTGAACCCCGGTCTCTCGGACTATTAGTGAACACTCTACCCACTTGGCCAGTGGCCCGTGGAGACAAATATTTGAATGTTATTATCTTTAAAACAAAGTGATAACAGTAACAAAGCAAAATGGATGTGTCCTTGTGGTGTAATGATTAAAATGCTGAACTGTGGAATTGTAGTATGCAAGTTGAAACTCTAGTCACCCCATTACATTCACTTTTGGACAAATACCCTTGGGAAAGGTATGAACCCCCTTATCCTCCTAGCTATTGGTTAAATAGCATCACTGCTGTTCTTCTAGAAGGATAGTTTTGGCATTAAATAACCCACAAAGGTTGATATGCCATTAAACAAACAAAGAACAAAGAGCCAAAATAATTCAGTTCATGGGTATACTTAATTGAAAATTGTTTTTTAAGGCATCAAAGAAACACTTTCCATTACTGTTTTTTGTGTTATTTCCTTGATTCCATACTAAGTATATTGGCCAGGTTATAGATTGTTTATTGTAGCTGGTACCATGTAACCCAGTGCAATCTGTCACAAGTTACTTGGAAAGGAGATAGGCACTACAAGTAAACCCATTTCCTTGAGAGATGTCATGATAGGTTCTGGAAAACATTCATCCATACTAAATATAATTCTGAATTCTGAAGGTTAGGAATCTGGTCTTTGGTCAGAATAATGGCAGTTCTATTAGTTTAGGTCATTCTTAAACAATTACTCTTATTGGTTTATATATATATATATATATATATATATATATATATATAACAATTGCTCTTATTGGTTTATATATATATATATATATATATATATATATATATATATATATATATATTTAAAGTAAGTTGGACGACTGTGACCATAGTTGAGGATGACTGGAGGGTCTCTTTTTAATAGCTACTACATCGAGGTGTAGGGGAGGGCACTACTCCTTTCCCTGGATTGCTCCACTTTACCCTTGATCCATACTTTATAATGCTGAGTGTTAAGCAAGAAGTCATCAAGTACCATTTCTTGAGTCTTTGGTAAACCTAGGATTGAACCCAGGTCTCTTGGACCATTGGCAAAATAAATATCAAATATAAAAATTCCTACTACTTTCCTACAACTTGAATTTTATGATTGTAAATCCTCTGATTGGCAGCAAAAGAAAATGAATGCATTTAATTTCATTTGGCTGCCCAACCATTCATAAAACTCAAGAAGTAGGAAAACTGTGACTTCTTATATCTAATATTAACTGTATATTGCTCTATTTATAAAATATTGAGTACATTTTTAGTTTTACTTGTTGTTCTATTATTATCATTATTATTGTTATAACCTTAAAGCACACACACACACACACACACACACACACACACACACACACACACACACACACATATATATATTTGATGTGTATCAATTTTATCTAAACTATTTTAGTGTTAGATTGAAAGACAGAATTGCTGTTACATTATTATTAACATGAAATAATTCATAGGTATATTTGAATTTCTATGAGATGATTTTTGTCTTGCTAAATAACATATTTACATATTTTTTAAATATAAGTATGATTTAATAGATATTTTAATTTCCATGAGTATCTATATTCTGTTAATTCTATATTGAGTAAAAATGTTTAATTCTTCAAGTCAAAATTTTGAAAAATTAAATTTGTTTGGGCAACATAATATTGGTTGCTTCAAGAGGCATTTAGCATGGCTTTTATTATTAGGACTCTTCTAAATTATTGAGATTATTATAAGATAACTTTTTATATCTATTATGTCATTGGAAAAATCCATTATATTGAGATAAGTAATTCAATGTAAATAATGTAGAAAAGTATATATATATATATATATATATATATATATATATATATATATATACTTTTCTACATTGTTTTCATTGAATTACTTATCTCAATATAATGGATTTATATATATATATATATATATATATATATATATATATATATATATATATATATATACAAACATTTTTTTCTTTTTTTGTTTTGTTATTTTATGTAGAGTGCTCACTTTGATAAAATAGAGTTATATCAATAATAATTAACTATAATCAATATTTCATTTTGATTTAATAAAAATCAATGATTTTTATTTAATTTAACTTCTTTATTTAATTTATTTTTTTAACTTAATCCATTGAGTGAAACATTGCATATCTATCTATATATCTATCTATGCACATTCCATTTTAGATATTCTAATTCTTTCGTGAAAAAAGTTGATTGGTTAATATTATGTTCCAGAATTTAATGGTCCCAGAATTTTGATCTAATGGTTTCAGAATTTTAATTTAATATTCCAGAATTTAATGATGTCATTTTTCAGCACAGTATTTAAAAATCAATAAATCTAAGGTCATATCTATCTTTAGTCATGAGATTTATTATAAGTGGGGAGAAAAAATTTTGAGAGTTGATTATTTGTTTATTTTTGTCATCTTTCTGACAATAATCAGGAAAATAAAATGATTTATTCAATATTTAAGAAAATTGTAATTTATACGAACAAATACTCATTGTGAGAATGGATTCATGTGAGGGTAAATGGAGATAACTTTTAGTAACAAGGTAGATTGTCAAATATATAACTGAAGGTCGTAACAGAGACATTGAGAGATTTTCTAGAAGGGATTAACAAAGAAATCAATTACTAACATTGTTCTGTACTCTTTTAAATCATTAAAAAATCTACATATTACTAAAATCCCCATCATCTATCTATCTATCTATCTAAATGTAGATATATAATTTCTGGTCACTGATCTTATAGCATATCAACTTTTTAAAAAAGTTTCTAAAAAAACTTTTTTCACAACGTCTTTTCTCTTGACTATGATTTAAGGTCAAAACTAGTTAAGAATAATTGAAAAATAAATAACAAAAGAAAAATTCCTATTTTTTTTATCACTTTTGTTATTCTTCATATATATATATATATATATATATATATATATATATATATGAATGAAGATATATATATATATATGTATATATACACACATATATATATATATGAAGATGTACATATATATATACATTTATGCACACACACACACACACACACACACACACACACACACACACACACACACACACATATTTATGACTATTTATCTTCAAAAATAGTACTCCTAATGAGAATTTTTATGAGAGCAATACATTTAAAATGCCCAAAAGGAATAAAGCAATTTTCAGTTGAATTTGCTACTGAATGATACTTTTATGGTGTCAGTATTTTTGTGGAACAAATTCTCAATATAATGAACTAAAAAATGAAATATTAATTAGAATCCTTTGTTCCTTTCTAGGGTAAAGCATCAATATAATCATGGACTACTTATTACAACAGAAACCCAGCAAGTTTATGGATTATTGAGGTAATAATAAAATTCATTTTCATAATTTTATTTACTTTATTACAGGATTTAATTCTTTTAACTTTTTTAAGGGTTGGAAATATTTTATATACTTTTTGAAATTCATTTTTTAAAAGATATTTGGTTTTTATATTTTAAAGATTTTATGAAATATGAACTTGGCTGATAATATTTTTCTGGTTTTGTGTTAACAGAAACTCTTAAATGAAGTCAAAATGCAACTTTCAAATTTGATTCTTTCAATTGATTTATTTGAAAACTTAAAAATAACCTCTAGTAAATATCAGAAATAAATCTTTAGTAAAAAGAAAATAACATAATACAAGCAATTTATATCTAAAAATAATTTTTAACTATTTTAAGCCCAGCTGAATTTAAACCAAATGAAGTAAATTTAGAATTATTTTAAAAACAATTGGAATAAAAGTAAAAATTGAGTCACTTTCATTCATGATTGGTAACTTCAGGAAACTATTTTAGTTGACTGATTGAAAGATAAATTATTCCATTATATCAACATGTTTTTGATATCATCTTTACTTGAAAGATGATACCTAAAATATGTAGATGATGGATTAAATAGAGGAACTAGTGATATTTTTATGATTAAAAAAAATTATTCCAATTTTTATCTTTTTTAGCATGGTAGTTTTTTTTGTTTCTGAATAAAGCCAGTACACTAATGTTTTTAGGAAGTCTTTTTAAAAAGTAAATTAAGTAAATTTAGCAATGAATCTTCCTAGGAAAGATTGAAGATAAAACAGTTGCAGCCACTGTAGAAAAAATTAGGAAAAACTTGGACAATGGATGTTTTATTAAAAACTCTAAGAAATGATGCACAAAAGTTGGATTAATAAGCTGAATGAATATCAGGTTTGAATATGATAAAAACCAGGCATATTTTTTTTCTATTTGATGAACAACTAATGTTCAATAGATGGACGTCTAGGGCATAAAATTTATGAAAACTAATTGCAAATATTTCTAAGAATAAATTGTTATCCCAGAAAAACTTAAATTTGTTAGCGATAAATCACTGAAGTATTTGAAAGTGGAGTTTTTCCTCAATTCAAAAAGTGTTTTTTCCCCTTAAAGAAAAAGCTTTTTAGTCTTTGTTTTCATTTAGTCTTAATAAAAAAATGAAAATAGATTATCAAGTAAGCATGATTATTTGCTAAAGTCTACACAAAAAGGGAAAAATCAGTATCTTAATATAATAAAAAAATACAGGGTGTTTAAAAAAATTTGATATCATTTGAGATGTTCAAGATGTTTCAGTAAAAAATTGATATCGTTTTGTAATCTAATATCCTGACCAATTCTTGTTGAAGTGATCTCAAATTTTAACGGCATTTGTAGAAAGAACCCCAAAATTCTTTGTTTAATGTTTAAATGCCTTTTCTTTTTCAATGAATGACATTTCTATGCCTGAAAAGAAAAAATATAAAGCATTAAACACAGTATTTTGAATTGTTTCTGCATATGCTGTTAAAATCTAAGAACATTTGAATGAGAATTGGTCAAGTTAGTAGATTATGAAATGATATAAATATTACTGAAACATCTGGTTTATAATATTTGAAAAATCAGACATCAAAATTTTTATCTATCTGAAATGGTCTGCATATATTTCTTGTTATTATAACATTACATAATAAACCACTTATTTTTTTACTCTGAGTAAATGGCATTTTCCAAAATATTTGTGAGAAAATTTTCACTAAATTTTATCTAAATCCTAAAAAAATTTAAATGATTTTTACTCTATTTTCAGTTGAGGTTAGAATTTTAATGAATTTTTTTAGTATCTGGAAAGCAGGATTCTGGTTCTTTTTATTATTTTGGTAAAAGGGTCTTTGAACTTTTCTTTATTTTTAATGTGGATATTGGTACCAAATTTTTGTCTTGGGTCTTCTGAAATCTATGGTGCCAAAATTCAGTGTTCAGACCATTTTTTCTCTTTCATTTTCTTCTTATAGCTTTGTTGTCTCTTTGTCCATTTACTAGGTCTGACCGTTGATCAGGATGAGCTGAGGGTAGTAACCTTGGAAACTCATCCCCAAGGTAAATTGGGTTCACAGCCCCATGCATATTAGAGTTTTGCCTGGCCACCAGACTGTCTGTAGATTGTCGGAAATTTCCATCACTTGCAGTGGACACTGTGGTGTCCTGGCTGTCTTTCCTGTTACTCGGCAAAATCGTATAAGAAAACTGTCGCAACTGTGCTCCACTGCTCTCCTTTTCCCGAAGCATGTCAGAAATGCATGAGATGGCTGGTTGTTTTCGTACACCATTAGAAGTCTTTAAAATGCTGCTTCCATTTGTCTCTGAAAAACGCTGTATGGTGACTCCTTCATCTGAATACCATGCACCAGTTCGAGGGATGCGAGTCAAGGTAAAATCCTCCATCTTCAAGTGAACATGAGGAGTATTAGTCAGGTCAAAGGTTTGGGACCGTTTACGTCGGTAACACTCACGTCCAAATACTATTAAGCCAACAAGCACAAGCAAAACAATGATAGTGCTGGCAATTATAATCACGACCACTTCTGTGTTCTTCTCCTCAGACTGAGCCAAAATCTCAGTTATACTTTTGGGAAACGGAACCATTTTTAAAGCTGTTCCTTGATAGTGGAACTCTTTTCGATTACCATAAACTGTGACATTCATTTTATTTCGATCAATGAGGTCTTGGAGGTGACCTGTGAGATTTGACGTTGTGATGTTCAAAAATGTGACGTGAATATGCACTGATGCACATGTTAAGTTATGCACAATTACATGCTCATGTGCCACTCGTAGCTTTTTGCAAATCAGTGTCTGCACGTTATCAACAAAATGTTCATAGGTACGTCGAGTATGCAACGGTTCACATAGCCCTTTAAATGTTAGCTCAATTGTGGCATTGTATTTCTGAGGAATTCTATGAGTTGGGTAATACATGGTTTCTGTGGTGTGGACAACATGTGTGGTCGTGGGGTTGGTTGGGAGGTCATTTGACATTGTTGAATGATTCTGTGACTTCTCACTTGAGGATGAAGGAATTCTAGTTGTCTTTGAATGTGGAGTAAGGAATTTAGATGATGTAGGCAATGTATTTGTGGGTTTTATAGATATTGTAGGAACAAGAAATGATGCTGTAGTGCTTACCATGGTCGAAGTTGAAGTAAATGGTATATTTTCCTGATGTACTGCTAAAGTTGCTGGAAGAGCTGAAGTTTGATTTCCTGTATAAGAAGAAACGAAAATTTCACTTCCTTTGAGCCATACACTTGAAGCAGAACTTGAAAGAAATAAAGTTTCCTGGATTTCTAAGGAAGAAGAACTTGAAGATTGTGAATCAGAAATATTTGCAGATGACAAAGATGGAGACACCACAGAAGCTATGAATTCTGTTGTCATTTGTGTAGATGACAATTCAATGGAAGAATACGTCTTTATCCAGTCAGTTGAGAGAGATGAGTTTGGTTGAAAGAAAGCACTGCTTCTATTTCCAGATGCTAAAGATGAAGAAAGCACAGAGATAGAATCTGTGCTGTTCCATTTTGTATTCAGTATTTGGATTGTTGGAGAAGGAGTGAATAATTGAAAGTTTCTGCTAAGACCAGCTGTAGAAGAAGGATAAGATTGTGAAGAGGAGGTTTCAAATACTGATGTTGCAGAATGATTATCAGGTTTTGTCAAAGAGCTAAGAATGCTAGCAGATGTCTTCAGAACTGAAGCTGCCAGAATTTTGGTGCCATTGATCTCTGAAGTTGTTATCACACTGCTGAAATATGAAGATATCTCTAAATCTGAAGGTTTGCTAAAAGATGAAGAATTTGGATTTGATACCATTGTGGATAATCTCTGAGAGGAATCAGTAAATTGGACACTGCTTGGTGAGATACTGCTTTCTATAACATGGCTGCTCTCAGGCAATTTTTCTGTACTCTTGAGAGAAATGCTAAAATGAAAATTACTTGACGTGGAATGGGAAAAATCAGAACTTTGGGTTGGATGAAACAGGATAGGGGAGGAGGTCATAGGATGACTAGCAGATGGTGATGTCAGAAGAATTTCTTTTCTTTGGGAATTATTCTCCAGAAGAACTGAAGAATAAGAACTTACAATACCAGTTCCAAGAATGGAGGAAAGTGGTTGATTTAGCATTGTCATTGTCATTGCCATTGTTGAAGACGCACTCAATGTTGCAATAACATCTAGTTTGCCATTATTATCCACGGCTGAAGGTGGAATTGGAATAGCTGAATGTTGAAGACTGCTGACAGATTTTGGTATATTTGATTGGAGACTTTTTGATGCACTGTCTGACATCTTCAAAGATGATGTTGGCTGAATGGATGTTAAAGTTAATACCGTTTTGGATGGAGACACAGTCTTAGAACTTGTTGCTGCAAGAGTTGTCATAGTGATTGGCTCTGTTGATAGTTTGGTTGCTAAAACTGTGGATTCCTTCTTTTGAGTTCTGGCATGAGAATTTTGTAAAGATTCTGTCTTGGATGCTGTCAGTTTTTGGGAATTTTTCATGTGAATTGTTGAGGCAGTTTTGAGAATGGTGTCATGTGGAGCAGATAATGTTGAAGTACTCAGGTGTTGAGATATCTGGGATTTGGACAGAGTTGCACTTTGCAAATTGATTGTACTTGTTTCCAGTTGTGTTGTGTCCTGTGGAGTTTCACTTGACTCCAAGAACAAGCCATTGGTCATACCTAAAGGGAAAGAAAAAGAGATTGTAATCAGTGAAAAGTTTAAAAAAAAAAAGAAAAAAGTGGTGTTTTTGCTAAAATGTGCAGGTGCTCTTTAAAATAATCCTTGAAGAGAAAGGAGTTCACATACCAAATTTCATAAAAATTGGCCCATTTGTCAAGGAATCTAGAGACAACAAGCAAGGAAACAAATGAAGAGAATTATATATGAGATTAATTTATTTAATTTCTTAACTAAATAGGTCATAATTTCTGAACTTAATTTCAAACTTACTTGGTCTTGAATAAATTCTTATAATAAATAAACTGAATGATGCCGTCATTTGAATCAGGTTGGGCATTTGGTTTCTTTTTTAAATATGAATTTTCATTTATCATGAAATAAATTCACATATGGTGGTGATGTTCCAGTTCTGGAGCTCTGGGAAGAGTGGAGTCACCCTTTTGTTGCTATTATTTCCTGGTCCACTCTGATCTTGAGTGGTCATACCTGTTAGGATCCCTTCTATGGGTCAAATAGATATAGTTAAGATAATAAAATAATTTTGAACTTAATACATTGGCTCTAAAACATTGATATTGTAATAAAGGGGAAGTATTTACCCGTTTAAAATGATTATGAATATATATTTTTGTATTGAATATAATTGGAGACCATGATTATTGTTATATACCATACTGGTGAACATTAATGGGTATGTTCCATTCCTCAAAAATATGTTGGACACTATTGTAAGGGTGGGTGATTTATGCTGATTAAGTAGTCCCCACTAGCAGTGGGTACCTTCTTTACACTACTGGCGAGTATTGTATTTTGTTAATGTTATAAAGATTTCCGTCTCATTTACAACCTCCGTTTTGCTTATTTTTCATTCAGTAACCTTTTGATAGGTTACAACAATTGTTAAACTGACTTTGGTATAAAGTAACTCAACAAAGATTGACATGTAAAAGCAAGCAAGCAACCAATTTGCCCTGTCAGTGGGGTTTAGAATATGCTGTCTGTATCCCCTGCAGAGAGGTAAAACCTCTCCCAAAAAGTGGTATCCTGGCTATGACACTAAAGTGCATCTGATAGTGAGACTTTAGTTCTGGAAATCTGAAGAGTGTGGCATATCTGTAGCAGAAAGAACCTTGTATTTTTTGTTTGGCGCGTAATTTAATTTGACTGTTAGGATCGCCGAATATTTTCACCCAATCAGGATGACTTGTCCTATTCAGCTTGAACCATCTTTCCTAGCAGCACCAAAAATTGAAAAGGCTGTGAAAAACTCTCTCTTCCTCAGAAATCCTCAATAGGAACAGATGTCTTATCGTCTGCTCTTGAATAGCAGCAGCTTCATACACTATGAGGAGAGCCATCTAGTTTATGGACTCCTTGTTTCTATTCTTCTAGACCAAGGGATCCTAGTTGAAAATGAATTGGATGATACTCTATAACAGCTTCCTTCCTTCTTTCCTCCCTATGAGACTATCAGCATACCAGCATAAACCCTTTACTTCATGCTGCCATTAAAACCTTGATACAAAACCTAACGACGTCTTCGTTCTTCTCCACCACCTTTATTTTCCATCAACATTTAGCAAGAGAATAACAACTAACATAATACAAACGCTACCAACAAAATACCAACACAACCAACATAATACCAATGCAACCAATGAAATACCAACATAACCAATGCAAAAACAACTTAAACCTTAAACCAAAAACCTAATAATAATAATAATAATAATAATAATAATAATAATAATATCCCCATTGCTATATATCCTTTTTATTGCCGTTACTCCCTGGTCAACTCTGACTCAAAGTAGTATTACTTGTTAGAGTCCTATCTATGAGTCAAATTGATATGTTTGAAAATTATTCATATTTCATAGGACAGAAAAAAACCCTCTTAAACAATTATAAAAAAAAATGTAAATATGAATGTGATTACTTAACCTCAAGGCATAAAATAACCCTAGACAAATTGATGTCATTAAAACCAATCAATCAAGCCAGAAAGCAACAACTTAATAGGCATGATCTTTTTCTGAACCATCAGCCAATGATTTTACTGGAATCAGAAATTCTTTTATATGTAGCATATTCTCTTAACCTTTGAGAAAAATCACTTGTTTACATCATAAAATACGTTTCTCTATCAGCAGTTCCAATAATTTCTTAGAATCAAATTTTTATTTAATGATGAAATACACAATTTAGCTGAAAGGTTGTTTAAGATTATAGAAAGTGAAAGTACATTTGTTTTTTATATAAATAAAAGATTTTGTCAAAAGTGCAGGAAACTTTTGCATAAAAGAAGTAGTTCTCAAAATTTATTGCATGAAGGTATATCAAGTAATGAATTTTACTTCTGTAACACATCAATCTTCATACCATTAAAATATGAATATACATGGGCCATAATTAGGATATAAAACAATAAATGTTTACAATTTATATGGTGCTCTTGGGAGATAATTATGGTCCACTGTTGTGTCATAGCTCACAGTTTGCCTATCACTGCATACAGCTAATAAAATTACTTTAGGAAGATTGTAAAAGGTTATGAATAATAAGAAGTTACAAGTCATTTACTAAACTAAGCTTAGTTATGACATTGCTAGAAGTATGGAGTATTCACAACAATAAGTAGGATGTGATATAAGATAAGTTTTTAAGCAGAGTACTGTTTCTTTGGATTCAGAATTTTCCTTCTCTTAGATTGATTGCCTTATAAGAATATAGAAATGTATCTAAAACAGATGAAATGTACAATTTCTTCCATCTACAGTCAGTGCATAAAAGTTGATACAAAAACAGTCATGTCTTACTTGCAGTTGCAACATTAAATATTTAAAAGCAAACTGCTGTTTTCTAATTTAGAAAAAATAATGACATATTCTCTAATTAGTTAGATATCAAAAAAAATCTTAAAACGTATTCAAGATTTTAATATGTACACATTATTTTTTATAAAATTTCACTTAGTCACTGCATATGGGTACATTTTGTTTTTCTTTTATGAAACTAAACAGACTGTATTTATATTGGATCATGACATTTGTGATACATTAACATTAGGTACAAATGTTAGATTGATTATCATATAAACTTTGAAATAGAATAATAATGTTTATACTTAATATCTATGGTGTAGAATAGCACAATACATAATGATAATAATAATTTGGATCTTGCTAGAGAGCTGAAAAAGTTATGGAACATGACTATGATGGTGATACGAATTGTAGTGGGTGTATTTAGAATGGTCTCCAGGGAATTAGAAAGTAGTAATTAGAGATCAGAGAAAAAATTGAGACCATTCAAACCAAAATACTCTTAAGATCAACAAGAATTCTAAGCATAATTATTGGAACCTGAGGATTCTTGTTGTCTCTTAGATTCCAGTTAAAACTAGTGTTAAAAATTTGCAAGGAGAAAAATAATAATGATAATAGTATTTTTCTCTTTACAAATTTTTCACACTAGTATTAACTAGTGGTCTTTCACTGGAATGACAGCAAGTCTTCTGAAGAGTTTTTCACGTTAGTTTTAACTGTTCAAGTGACAGTAAGACTCTTCTAAGAATTTTTACTAATCTCAGCAGTGCCATGGTCTTGACAGTCTAAATTCTTTCTCTGATTTCTAATCCTACCATTCTCTTTTCTGAGTTTTCAGGGATTGTTCCGGGTGCTCTAGCTATGATTGGTATTATTGTCACCTTCAATGTCTCTAACTTTTTAAGTCTTAGGCAAGAAGAAGGAGTCTCTGTAGCATAGTGGCTAACATGCTGGATTGCGACATTGTAGTGAACAAGTTCAATTTCCAGTCACACTATTACATTCACTTTTGGACTAATACCCTTGGGAAAGTTATGATCCCCCTTATCGTACTAGCTATGGGTTAAATAATACCATGGTTATTCTTTTCTAAGGATGGCTTTGGCATTAAATAACCCACTGTGGTTGATATGCTATCAATCAAAGAAACCAAATCAAACCAAATCTTTGGCAAAATATATATTTGGAGTTTTTTGCTTTTCTTTAACTCTGTGATCTTCTTGTTTATTACAATTAAATCTGGTCTTCTGGAATGGATTGGGTAATCCATTTTTATCTCAAAGTCTGCATTGGATAATTCCTTTTTATCTCAAAGTCTAGACAGGGTAATCCATTTTTATCTCAAAGTTTGCATTGGGCAATCCATTTTTATCTCAAACTCTTAGAAAAAGGAATATAGAAATAATTTTCTATGATCTGGAATTGTTTTTTGTATGCCATATGGATTCAGGATTGGATCATGATATCCTCAAGCTCACCTGGTATTATGTTCTTGAATAAAAAACGTTATTATTTTTCAAAAGAAACAGAGGTGAAAGGACCCATTTTTGTATCTGTAATGAACTCTTTGTGACACATTTCTTGTAAACAATATTCTTAATGGCTACAGCTTATATAAAATAATTTTGAAATTTCCACATTAAAGAAACAAATCATGTGAAAACAAATTAACAAGTAAATTCTTCAATGTATATTTTCTGACAATTATTCTATATACTTTATACAACTGTGTTCATTTTTGTTGTTCTTAAAAGATCTAAAGATAATATATAATTTCATCATTTTCAAGTATCAGTTATATCAAGTCAATATAATTTTCTATGCATTTTTTCCTTTTTCTTCCTTATTTTCATCTAATTCATTTAAATATCATAGTCTAACACAACCACAGGACTGGCTATTAATGATTTGTGTTCGTAGTATTAATATATAAGAATAGGTTGATCAAAATGTTAAAAGCAAAAAATAGTGGAAAAAAAATTATAGAATAATAAATAGAATTCATCTTAGATCATCAGAAAAAAATCTGAAAAAGAAACAAAAAAATAAGGAAAATATTGAAGAAAAATCAGATTATTGCTTAAATTTTAAGTTAAATGTATAAACTATCAATAAAGATTCATATTTGAAAGAAAAATAAAAGAAAAAGTGTGAGTGTTTATTTTTAAAAAAAAAGATGCTTAGAGGAGAGAGAGTCCCTGTGGCATAGTGGATTACATACTGGACTTGAGTGAGTTCAAACTCTAGTCTTGTTATTATGTTCACTTTTGGACAAATGCTCTTGGGAAAGGCATGAACTCCTCTATTCCTCTAGCTATGTGTTAAAGTGGTTCTATTACTGTTTTTCTACAATGATGGCTTTGGTATTAAATAACCAGTGAAGGTTGATATGCCATTAAACAAAGAAACCAAGATGTTTAGATTGATTTTATGTAAAGTTTGTGCATGGACCAGATAGAGTATAAATTTTTGGAGCATAGAAAAAATACAAGATCTGCAGAATAAATCAATGAAAGATAAAATTAATCTTCATTTTTGGTTTTTATGACTTTATCATCTAACGACAAATGACGTTATATTTTGTTATTATTTTATTCTATTTGTATCTTTTTCATTTCACTTGTCATGGAGGCACAGCTCATGTAATGTGTCTTGGACAAGAATAGCCTGGCAGAGCCCATCCTTTTCCAGGTCTACACACTGGTTTGAATTCAAAGTTTTCATTCTCCTAGACTGGTTGTCATACCAATGTTGTACTATTTGTCCATAGTTGGGGATGGGGAGTTGTTAGATTCATACCTTTCCCAAGGGTATTAGTGCTATGAGAACTGTAAGCAGCCTTGTTCAGGATGTGAAATCAGATAGATGAGTTCCACTTCCTACTATGATAACTGTTATGCTATGAGTACCTCTATTTATTTATCTGTATATTTTTCTCAAAATCAGGAAAACAGAACTATACAAATATCATGCACAAAATTAGACAAGAATATTAATTCTTATGTGTATATATATATATATATATAGTATAATGGTTTATGGTTATCACTAGCTCACTTGGTGAGTTAATGGTGTGTACCATAGCCCGGCTATGGCTATGGGAAATGGACATATAATATTCATATATATATAACATAGAACATAGGAATCTCAAAACACGAAAAACACTTACGACTTCTTTGTTCAGGTACAAAACTTTTTATTACCTTTGAGTTTAAAGGTTCTTCGACATAAGGAGAGAGAGGCACAATCTTTCTATGCTGGCTTTTTCATCTGCCCCCCCCAACACATGTGACACCCGCCACAAAAGTCTCCGCGAGCAAGCAAAAGTCAACCGTCCCGTTCGGCGTCCAGTCTCAACTCTACTAACTTTCTTCAAATTCCCAAAATCTTCCGTGTGCTTCTGGTGCCTGACATCATTCGTACTCTGTAACCCCGTTTCTCATCTCGGGCTATTGTGACATCGCTGAGTGACATGTCCACTCTGCGCACGCGCACGTGAACACCTGTGTTAATATTGTACCTAAGTAACCCATGCACTGAGCCGAAAGGCTCTCAGCCCAACTAAACCCAAAGGCAAGAACCGAAATCCCTCAGCAATTATGTTACAGGTGGACCAAATTTTGCCATATTATTAAACAGTGCTCAATATCAATGATAGAGCTGTTATAGATCTAGGAATATATATATATACATAAGTAAATAGATATATATAAAAAAGTTGGCAACCATAGTCGAGGGAAACCCTAAGGCCCCCTTTTCATTAGCTCCTACATTGAGGTATAATGCTGAATGTTAAACAAAGAGGCATCATGTACCATTTTTTGAGTCTTTGGTATGACTCGACCAGGGATTGAACCCTGGTCTCCCAGCCCAATGGTGAACACTCTACCTACTAGGCTAATTGGCTGGATATATATATATATATATATATATATATAAATTACATGGTGGTGTCTGTGACCCTGAGCTTAATGCTTTAAACATTCATCAGACAGAAACTGTGTGTAAAGCATGAAACTTAGGGCCACAGACACCACCATTGTGGATGACAATATATATTTATAGATCTAGATATGAATATTAAGAATTAGTTATGACTGTCACTTGATTAAAGTATTCAATCAAAATGCAATGAATTTTTAGTAATAAACTTAAAAAAAAGCATCAATAAGAACTTGTAAATTTTGAAAAGCAGTTTATTTTCTATGAGGAAGAGTTTTTTTTTCTCCCATTTCAGATTAAGCATCTAACTTAATGGTCATCTTAAACATTTAGAACCACATCTGATTATTTACTGGTAAATTTGGCTATTTAGAGTTAAACTTGGTTATATATAAGTATATTTGACCATTTATAGTCTCGTAGAAGTATACATGATTATTTAGTAGTATATTTCACTATTTACAGTCATATAAAATAAGTAAAAAAAAGTTGGCGACTCTAGTCGAGGTTGACCTGAAGGATCCCTTTTCAATAGCTACTACATCGAAGTGTAGTTGAGGGTGCTACTCTGTTTCCTGGATTGCACTACTTTACCCTTGATCCATACCTTATAATGCTGAGAGTTAAGCAAGACGGTATTAGAGTTTTTGGTATGACTCAACCTAGGATTGAACCCCGGTCTCCCGGACCATTGGTGAATACTCTACCCATTAGGCCAATGGCCTGGTATATAAAATGATTGAGTGGAATATTTAACCAATAAGATTTATATTTGACTACTTGTTGGTATATTTGATTTTTATCTTTGATAGTCTTAATCATGTTGAAAAAAAGAAAATTGGATTGAATGCTTCTCCTTCCTTTTATTCATTTCTTTGATAACTTGGAACAACAGTGACATAATAATTTAATAAGAAAGGTTTATTAAAAAAAGAAAACAAAGAAATTCTCACTCTTAAAAGGTTGATGTATAATTCACTTTTTTAAAAAGTCTAATTTTGTATGACCAATGATCTTAAAAAAAGTTAGTTTTCTGAAATTTTATGTTGAAATATTCTAATACAAATGAAGTTGTTTATCATATTGAGCAAATGTTTATATTTACCATAACATAGATGTGTGGTTGTCTATTGAAAATGTGATTGTTATTTTTTGTAGGTTTCTCATTTTTTTGATGGACTATTAATGGATGAATACAAAGACATATATTCATACAGTGTGAGTATATATATATATATATATATATATATATATATATACACTTTAATAATTCCATATTTATTCATTTTTTTTTACTATTCTAATTATATATATATATATATATATATATTTATTTGAAAAAATTATTTCAAATACTTTTTTTCTTGTGAACTTACATCTTACCACATGTCTATGTGTCACACTATAAATACAATTGATTTACCACTTTTTTACATTTCTGTCTGATGGTTGTGCTCTCCACAAACTTGAAACTTCAAATAATGGACTTCTAGAGTTCATAATTACATTTTATACTGGCTCTGCCATATTAGCATTGAGTGTTTTTTATGTCAAAGCTTTTTTTTGATTACCATTCCTTTTATTTCTGTTCTAATTTATATATATATATATATGTATATATATATATATAGAGAGAGAGAGAATTATGCATATACATACGCACATATAAAGTAATAATGTACATGCAAAGGTTACATCACTTTTGCAATATACACACCTCCTGATGATGGCCGTGGCTAGGGCAGAAAGTATAAGGGAACCAATTTATTATGGAAGGTTTATCAACCAATTCCCACTAGATATCATAAAATCTATATGGCAACTTGAAAGGATAACTACAAAAATATGGAGACAAAAAATGTCTATTTTGTTTAATCAAATATGTATTAATGAAGAAATACGACCCAAATACATTGGCACTCACTCAGACGGAGTGGTGACACAATGCTACAGGTTGTAGAAAGAGTGTCAAATTTGATTTGAATGTCAATAAAATCATGACAGATTTTTTCTTCATGTATCAGTGTGTGTGTAAATAACTAGAAATATGTTTATATTTCTATTTATTTATCTATCTACTATGTAAATTCAGCAACAAATAGATAATAGCAGTTAATATAACTCAAATTTTAAAGATTATTATACTTACATTTGGTGAACATAAATAACACAAAAATTAAGATTTTCATGTTGTTGAATGTTTTCTGCATATTTTCTTTTTGTCTCTTGTTGGTGAATTCTTGGTGTGTCCAGAACTTCTGTGAATTACCTAAGATTGAAGGTACACACAATGCAGTGAATTACTCCAAGTCTGGGTTAAGCCAATATTTCTGTGGACTTCTCAAAGTCTGGATCTATCAAATAATTCTGTTTTACTCCTGGATAGAGTAAATTTAATATATGTGTTGGCTACCCAAGGTTTGGGTACATATGGTACTTATGTGTCCTACCCCAGGTCTGTCAACTCCATTTTTAGAAAAAAACTCCAAGAAGTCACCTGTAAAATAAGAAAAAAGAAAAATTAGGTGCAATAAAGCTGAGAAGTAAATATTTTATAAAGTTTGTGAAAAGTTTCTTGCAAAAAAAAAAAATGGAACTCAGAATTTGAAAAGTAGAAGGAAATGAAACACTATTTGACTGTATCACTCAAAAACCAGCAGAGAAGTCTCTATTGCATTGTAGCAAATGTCCTGGACTATGACATCAAAGTAAGTGAGTTTGAACTCCAGTTGTGTCCATACATCCACTTTCAGACAAATACCTTTGGGAAAGGCATGAAACCTTATATCCCTTTAGCTATGGGTTAAATAGTACCACTACTGTCCTTCTACAAGGATGGCATTAGCATTAAATAACCTATGAAAGTTGATATACCATTGAAAAAAAGTAACCAAACCAAACCAAAAACCTGGTCAACAGGTCAAGAAAGCTTTTAGAAGAGATCAGATGATTGAAATATGCTGATCCTTACATAAGCTTAAAAACATACAGTTTTTTTTTTCTTTTTTTAATGGCATATCAACCTTCATGGCAACATCCCATGAAAGGGTATAAGTTTAAAAGTAATGTAATAGTGTGACTGAAGTTTGAACTCATTATTATATTGGAATTCAGCACATTAGTCATATTATGGTGACTCCCATTAAAAAACATACAGTTGATAAAAAAAATGAAAATACTTTTGATACATCCAAATATTTAACTTGTAATTCTATATAAACTAAAATGTGAAAGACTAAAGGAGAAATTTATACTTTATATTTTTTATTAATTTTGTTATTTTTTTAGACGGGGACTTGTAATAAGTTTTTTAACCTGAAAGGAGTCAGCAGCAATATACATTTATATGTATAAATATTCATGTATGTATGTAGGTACGTAAATATATCTATGATCTAATGATGAAAAAAAAAAATTTTATTCAGCAAATATTTACTTTTCAACATAATCTTTCTTTTTTGTTTATGCATTTAACTTACTGGTAAATAGTAATAGTATAGACTGAACCTTATACACAGGAAACTTCAGATCAAAATTTAGTGGCGCGCTATGGACTCATCTTTGTGTGTATGATCTGCATCTATTTTAGTAAGATATGATCAATTAATAGGGTTTCATATCTATAAAAATCATTCCATGATTAACTCAATTAATCATATACTGGGTATGACACTAACTTACATCAAGTTGTATGGCTTCAGTTCTGGAGAAGTATTGATATCATATAACAATGTGCAAACAAATTCTATTATTAAATAGAATTGATAATGTCAGACAGGAATACTTGAAACCGTCTGTGTGTCAATGATTTGTATTTGATAGGAATTAGATAGGAATAGTTGAAATCATATAACAATGTGCAGACAAATGATTCTGAATAAACAGTAGTGAATTTTTCAAAAATGCCAAAGAACATGGAAAATATTGTTATGTTTAGTCAAATGTTTACAAATGAATCAAATTTTGGCATTAAATAACCCATAAGGAGTTCATATGCCATTATATAAATAAAACAGTATAAATCAGTATTTTCTTTCATCAAAGTGAGAAGGTGTCCTCAGATTATAATCGTTAAAGTGTTGGATTGTGGCCTTGAACTTGAAGTAAGTGAGTTCAACCTCTAGTCGCTCTTTTACATTCAGTTTTGGATTACTACTCTTGGGAAAGATATGAACCCCGTTATCCTCTTTGGATTAAATAGTATCACTTCCGTTCTTCTAAAAGGATGGTTTTGGCATTAATTAACCCACAAAGACTGAAATGCAGTTAAACACAGAAATCAAAATCAAGCCATTGAATAGATATGTTTGAAAATTATTAGTATTTGGTAGGAATATTTGATTTCATATAACTGTGTACAAGTTGTTTGTATTAAGAATAGTTCCTTGAAGCTATAATATTTTACAAAGAATTACATTATGTAACAAAAATTTTGTTCCTGGATGGTATATATTATTCTTTAATTACTTATAGCATAAACGTATAGAAAATAGCCATTATTTCTTTCAAACTTTGCTTTTGTGTCTTGAATAATGAAATCAAGAAATCAATATATTTTCTGGGTAAAATTTAGCAAATTTGTCCATTTTCATTAATAAAATAATATATGAATCAAAATTTACATGTATTTATATACTTAAGTTATGCAAAATGAACAAAGATGTTTGGAAGTGAGTAGTTTTTCTAGATTTATGATTGTAATGAAAATTTCTTTCATGTTTCTAATGTAGTCTTCCGTCATATTTTCATTAAATGCTCCTTGATTGAAAAAATATTGTTCAAATAGAAAAATTGGTATTTTCTATTTACTTTAGGTATAAGCAATTGAGAAAATAACACTTTCTGTCCAGCCACAAAAAAATTGAAAAAATTTGCATATTGTTTTTATTAATAACTTGAAACCATATAGAGGGTGTGTCCACATGGTGTAATGGTTAAAGTGATGGACTGCGGAATCGTAGTGAGTGAGTTTGAATTCAAGTTGCGCTATTACATTCACTTTAGGACAAATACCCTTGGGAAAGGTATGAACCCCCTTATCCTCCCAGCTGTGGGTTAAATAGTAACACTGCTGTTCTTCTAGAAGGATAGATTCGGCATTACAACACCTACAAAGGTTGATATGCCATTAAACAAAGAAACCGAAACCATATAATCATATTTACCAACCCCTCTGCTCGGGCAGGATATGACACAAGGTCAATTTTTAAGTGGAATTTTACAGGTTTGAATTCAGAGTTTTCCTTTTCCTAGACTAGTTGCCTCACCAAGGCTGAAGAACCCAGTCTGCCCTACTATTTACCCATAGCTGGAGGGAGAATAATTTGATTCATACCTTTCCCAAGGGTATGAGTGCAATGTGAAATGCTATCAGTCTCATCCAGGATTTGAACTCGTGTCGCCGTGTCCATTTCGTATGATGATAACCATTACACCATGGGTACCTCCACAAATTATACCAAAACCATATAATTGCTTGCAAAAAGGGAAAAGAAAGATTTTGGTGTTAGATAACCAAACAAGAGTTGACATTCAGTAAAACCAACCAACTGACCAACCAACCAAATTCAATCAATATAAATATGATTGGAAAGTTTCAAATGTAACAGAGAATTATGTGACAAAGTTGCATTTTTATCTATAATCAGAATGAAAACAGCCTGATGATATCATTAGGTATTGCTGGGGTTTTTCTAATATTGCTAATGGTATAATCAGGTATTACTGAGGTACTCTGGATTAATGGTAATGTTGCCATGACTCCATGCTGGTGATTGAACATCTCCTGGAAGCAACAGTTTATGAAACAGGAGCTGCACAGCCACCTACCTCCTCCTATCTCTTAAACCATCCAAATAAGATGAACATGGCACATAGGACACAGCAGGAGAAGCAAGGACAAACTCATAAGTGACGTTCTCCAATGGACCCCTTCACATGGACATGACAGTGTGGGCCAACCAACAAGAACTTACTGACAACAGCTCTGTATCGACACAGGATGTCGTCTAGAAGACCTACTGGAAGCAATAAATAATTGGGACGAGTGGTGAGAGAGAGTCAGGAAAATCTGTGTCAGCAGTATGACATGTTGATGATGATTATGATGATGATATGTATGTGTGTTGGTGTATATCTATCAACCCCTCCACATAAGCAGTGTACCATAGCCAGATACGGCCATGTGTGAAATGGACATATAATGTTCATATATATATATATATATAACACAGAACATAGGAATCTTGAAACACGAAAAACACTTACGACTTCTTAGTTCAGGTACAAAACTTTTTATTACCTTTGAGTTTAAAGGTTTTTCGACATAAGGAGAGAGAGAGACACAATCTTTCTATTCCGGCTTTTTCGTCTGCCCCCCCCACCTCATGCGATTCCTGCCCAAAGCCTCCGCAAGCAAGCGAAAGTCAACCGTCTTGTCTGGTGTCTAGTCTCAACTCTACTAACTTTCTTCAAATTCCCAAAATCCACTGCGTGCTTCCGGTGCATGACGTCACCCGCACTCTGTAACCCCATTTCCCATCTCGGGCTATTGTGACATCTCTGAGTGACATGTTTGCTCCGCCCGCGCATGCGCATGAACACCTGTGTTAATGTTGCACTTAAGTAACCCATGCACTGAGCCGAAAGGTTCTCAGCCTAACTTAACCCAAAGGCATAAACAGAAATCCCTCGGCCATTATATTACAGCAGGATGTGACATAAGATCAGTTTTTTAAGTGGAGTTTAACAGGTTTGAATTTTGAGTTTTTCTTCTCAACCAGTTGCTATACCAAGGTTAAAGAGCCCAATCTACCCTACTATTTACCCATAGCTGGTGGGAGAATAGTTGTATACCTTTCCCAAGGGTATTAGTGCTATGTGAAGTGAAAACAGTCTAATCCAGGATTTGAGCTTGAGTTGCTGTGCTGATTTCCTATGATGAAAAATATTACACCAGAAGTTATCATATATATATATATATATATATATATATATATATATATATAATGACTTAACTCAAAGACTGAAGTGGGGGGTGTCCTTGTGGTGTAATGGTAAAAATGATGGACTGCAGGATCATAGTACGCGAGTTTGTACTCCAGTCGCGCTATTACGTTCACTTTTGGGCAAATACCCATACGAAAGGTATGAACCCCCTTATCCTCCCAGCTATGGGTTAAATAGTCCCACTACTGTTCTTCTAGGAGAATGGCTTTGGCATTAAATAACCTACAAAGGTTGATATGCCATTAAATAAAAAAACCAAACCAAACCAAACCAAACCAAACCAAAGACTGAAGTATTTATATGAGTTCATCTGAATTCACTTATAAGATTGAGATTTTTAAAAATATATTATTGAATTATAATGATGAAAACGAGAATGTATTAGTATCAATATGTGGTTTTGATTTCTATATTATACTGCATAAACATGTGTGTGTAATAGCTTTAGTATCTAACTTATTAGATAATGAGAGTAAATAATGATAGATTTGGAATTAGAATATTATTAGCATTGTCAATATCTTTAGATGTATACATGATATCCAAGATATATGAATAATATAAAAGGGTTCAGATCATTTAAACATGATTTCATACATATAAAGGATAGCATTTAAATATATTAGTGACAACCATTTATAAAAGCATGCTCATATAAAAATGTGTTCATGCATGTGTTTATTACTATTATCTCTATTTCTATGTCTTCTTTATACCTTAAAAGGGATGTGTGTCACATATTCACTCCTCCCTATTTTTATAGTCTTCAGGTTTGACAAAGAGATATGGGATAATTGAGTCGACTTGTTAGTGAAATATCTTAGTGAGTAGCTTGCCCTGGCTTTGTTACTGTTTCAACTCACCCTTAGGCAAATGTGTAAAATCTATTAACATTTCCTAATAATTCCTCTCTATCTCAATTTGTTCATTATCTATCTATCTATCTATCTATCTATCTATCTATCTATCTATCTCAACCTTTTCATATCTATCTACCTGTCTATGGCAGTCTGTTCATATCTATCTATCTATCTATCTATCTATCTATCTATCTATCTATCTCAACCTTTTCAAATCTATCTATCTACCTGTCTATGGCAGTCTGTTCATATCTGTCTATCTATCAATCTATCTAAGTCTGTCAGATGTGTGTATGTGTGGGTCCATATCTATTTATCTATCTGTGCTTCAACAAGTATCTGATCTGAAATTTTCAATGTATAATGTTCAAATTATCTAATGAATATTCACCACTGATCTAAGTACATTGACAAATACTGAATAGTAAATATTTGTTGGGTAGTATAAACACTTTTTTGACAATTAGATTTCAGATGTACTGATGTACATATGATGATGTGTATGTGTTTGAGTGTGTGTGTGTGTGTATGTGTGTTTGAGTGTATGTATGAGCGTATAGGTGTGAGAGTAATATTTAAGCACACACACACACACACACACACACACACACACACACACACACACACAAAAGTGTATATACTCATATATCATATAGATCGTCTTCTGTAACAATCTTAGATTAAAACATTTAACATAAATTGAATATTTTGTGACAATGTGCATTTTTAATGCAACAATCTTCACGTGTGCCTGTGTGCACATGCACTCAGTGAACTTGTTACACCAATGCATTAAGAGAACAGAATACTTCAAATGTTGCTATATGTATATATATATATATTGTGTGTGTGTGTGTATGGGTTTGAAATAAGGGGTGTAATTATTTGCAATACTTATCTTTATGGGTTTGATTACTGTAGAATTTGGTAAATATATACATAATATGTATATATTTTAATAATTTAGTATATTTGTTATATACAAATGTTCTAAATTTACAAGACACATTAAAAAAACATCACAATACTGTATCTGTGTATATATATATATATATATATATATATATATATATATATATATCTATGGAAGTGCACAAGTTTATTGTTGTAATGAAATAGATTCAATGAGCTGAGTTCAGAACCATGGAGCGGCTGTTTGCACTTCACTTTGCACAAATGCACAAATCCACTTTGGAAAAGGCCTGATTCTTTCTCTTCTCCTTCCAGGTTTAAGTAAATTGAAGCACTGACTGGGTTCATCAGTTTCGGTAAAGTAATGAGTCTTGGAGGTAGAAAAACTCTGAATTCAAAACCTAAGGAGTATTGTTCAGAAGAATCTGTAGCATATTTTTTGTTATCAGCTTATCCAAAATGTATGAGTGGTTCCACAAAAACCTTTGCCTCTATAAACAAATCACCTGTGTAAGTAGTCCAATGGTTCACATTTTTAACAGGTCTGTTAAGTCCTCATATAGCAACTTTGATGGAAGAGTCCATCATCTATGTATATATGTATGTACATATGTATGCATATATATATATATATATATATATATAAAAGTTTGTGACCATAGTTGAGGGCAACCTGAAGGCTCTCTTTTCAATAGCTACTACACCAAAGAGTCAGGGAGGGTGCTATTCCTTGCCCTGGATTGCTCCACTTTACCCTTGATCTGTACTTTATAATGCTGAGTGTTAAGCAACGAGGCATCAAATACCATTTTTTAAGTTTTTGGTATGACTTGACCATGGATTGAACCCAGATCTCCTAAGCCATTGGTGAACACTCTAATAATAAATGAATAGATATATTAGTTTTTATATATATTTAATAGCATGGATGCTTATCTGTAGTCACAGGCTTCATGTGGTCTTAACATGGCAATCATCATTCTGCCTGGTGATTGCTGTCTTTGGTATGATTCGACCATGGATTGAACCCAGATCTCCCAGGCCATTGGCAAATACTCTAATAATGAATAAATATATATATTAGTTTTTATACATATTTAATAGCGTGGATGCTAATTGGTAGCGACTGGTTTCATGTCATCTTAACACAGCAATCATCATTTTGCCTCGCGAAAAGACAGCATGAAACCAATGGTCACAGATAAGCATCCATGCTATTAAATATATATAAAAACTAATATATATTTATTTATTATTATATCATAAAATAGATCAATCACAGATATTGAGCATTCTCCAAATTATACTACCTTTGGTCTACCACTAATCCACTAAGTGAGATTGTGACAACCATAAACTGTTGTAATATATATATATATATATAGCACAATTAACAAGTGCTCAGATACTGGCCAGTTGAGCAAAATAAAATGTAAAATAATAAAAATTGTTTTCTTACCTTCTAATATCAGTCTCATCATTATAAGTTTCATGTATATACAATCTTCAGATGAAACATGGCTTTATATGTATATATATGTACTTTTATCTATCTATCTATCTTCCATTTAGTTCATATAAATATATCTATTGCATGAATAAATCATTGATTATATTTGTGTGAACACTTGATTGTGCACTTGTGCATGTGTGTGTGTGTGTGTGTGTGCAAATGTGGTTTCTTAATAAAATAATACACATATGTATTTTATGCTTACATGCGCATATACTTGAAAAGCATATTTTACTTACAATCCCATTGATGTAATCCAACCAAAGTAAAATTTTAAATCCATTTGATATAAGTTGAAAACAAAATCCATTTGTAGAATTATCACTGAACATTAAAAACAAATTTTTTCTGAATCTTCATTTTGAAATCTCCACACTTTGCCTTCCATTTAGCATCAACCACTTCTTATAGAATGTTATAAACATTTAAATGGGGAAATTCAACCAAAAAAGTGCAGATAAATAAAAACCTTTCTTAAACTGACAACTTAATCCAAATCACTTGATTGCAAATTGCCTCCTTTTTCTTTTTGGTTTTTCTCTTTTTTATTGGAAGCGTTATCCAAAAGGAAAGGTAGTGGTTCAGGGTCAGTGTTGTCTGACTGACTGAGTGATTGACGAACAGGTTGGTTTACCTTTGCTCACAGGTGGTTGCTTCATCATTAGTTGCTGGTAGCATATTAACCATCAGGTCTCATTCTTAAAGAGGGAAGGGCAGAGGGCAAAGTGTTGAGTTAAAAGAAGTAGGTGGGGAAACATAACCTGGGCTGGGATTGTACGACAACATGAGATAAAAAGAAAAAAAAAAAAGAATGAACGAAGACAGAAAGAAATGAATAAAAAAGATAAATTTGGACACACACACACATACATGCACACACATACACGTACTAAAGGATAGGGACATACTCACTCTGTCTTCCCTCTAATGCACACACACACACACACACACACACACACACACACACACACACACACACACACACACACATTCTAAAGCACATGGACATACTCACTCTGTCTTCTCTCTAATGCACACATGCATACATGCTCTCACACACACACACATACATGCACGTACTAAAGCACATGGACATACTCACTCTGTCTTCTCTCTTATACACATACGCATACATGCACACACACACACACACACACACACACACACACACACACACACACACACACATGCACATATACAAAAGTAAGATGATTTCAATATATAACCGATGACTGACAAGTATATATTGGAATAAGTATATTATTAAACAAGGTAAATATGTATATAAATATACATATTTGTGAGTATTTATATACACGTGAATGTATATATATATATATTTATACACATATGAATATGGGTATATAAGTACACATTATATATGTGTGTATGTATATGTATGTACATATGTATATATATATATGAATATAAATGCAAATTATATATATATATATATATATTTATCTTTATGAGGGTGGATTGAAAAGTTCATATGACAACTTTTTGATCCAAGGGATCCAAGCCCTGCAACATTAATGGAAGAAATATGCAGATAATGAGGTGGACTATGCTGAAAAATAAATGATCAGCTAATAAACTTTTGAGTCAATCATTGTATTCTTGTATATATGTATGTCCACACACATAAATACATATGCATACACATACTATATTATACTATACTATATATATATATACAATATATATATATATATATGCTCCCCTACCCTGTAGGGTTGAGCTCTCTAGCAAATGAAGTAATCGTGTTGCCATTAGCGTTCATGCAAGGCTCTTAATATATGAATTGAGCTCGAGGTAGCCATTAAGTGGATGTATGTAAACAATAGTAATTGTGATTCATTTAAAATTTACTTTGCTGCTACTGGTTCCTTCATGGCTGAGGGGTAGAGACTTGGATTGGCGTTTGAGTCAACCAAGTTTCGATCCCAGCAACGGAAAGCTAGTATGTCTAGCCACACTGATGAGTTCTGATAGAACGAAACAGATCTATCTGTGGATGACTATATACATGTATATACATATATATGTGAACACACACACACACACACACACACACACACACACACACACACACACACACACACACACACACACAGATAGATAGATAGATAGATATGAATTTGATAGCATATAAATAGATATAGTGAATAATGAGGTGCGCAGGAAGAGAGAGATTAAACCCTTTTATTCAGGAAGTGTTTGAAAATTTAATACTTTGTCAGTTTTTGACAGAAGGATTTGGTAAAAAACAAAGTATACTGACAAAAAATTAGTTGTACATCTTACCATTCTCCACTTGTTGTAATGAACTCAGCTTGATAAGGGATGTCATAGGTAAACAGATAGTGTAGATGTGACAACCATTGGATGTGGATAGTACTGAAAAACTATTTGACCACAAAATGAATGTTGGAGCCAGAAAGATATGGTACTCCATATCCAAAATGGAAACTGCTTTTGGTTTTTATGAGGTAAGAATAGATCAAGAAGGTGTGAATTCTGGATAGACATTGGTAGTGTGTGCAAACAGCAAATACCCGCAGGTAATGCAAAAATTAAAACTACCAGCAACTGACAAGTTATTTAAGAAATAAATGAAAATGATGAGGACAATGAAATTAGGAAATTTCATCAAGTTATGATCTCTGAACCTTTTAGGATCCTTTGAAATATGTCCAGGATGATATTGATGGTTTTATTTAGGAAGGAGTGAAGGATTCTAATTAGAATAATTATCTCTGTTATACATATTTACCAAACCTTCCACTCGAGCAGGATATGACACAAGGTCAATTTTTAAGTGGAGTTTAGCAGGTTTGAATTCTCCTAGACTAGTTGCCTCACCAAGGCTGAAGAACCCAGTCTGCCCTACTATTTACCCATAGCTGGAGGGGGAATAATTGGATTCATACCTTTCCCAAGGGTATTAGTGCTATGTGAAATGCAAACAGTCTCGTCTAGGATTTGAACTCATGTTGCCGTGTCCATTTCCTACGACAATAACCATTACACCATGGACACCTCTGTTATATCAAGAATTTTGATGATAAAAAAGGATATTTAGTGCAAATGCACTCCTCAAAATTGCTAAAATCTTGTTATTTTTAATTTGGAAGAAAATAAATTTAAAAAAGAAGATGTTAATGCATGTTCTTACTTATGGGTATTACTCTGTATATATATATATATATATATATATATATATATATATATATATATATATATACACGTGTGTGTATGTGTGTATGTATGTGAAGGTAAGGAGAATTTTCATTTTATAAAGATAAATATGGTGACGAGTATCTATCATAGAGCAATGGTCTCTAAGCTATTCTGATGCACCATCACTAGTGGAGTTAATTTGAGCCTTACAAGGGCCCTTCTACTGTGGCCCTGTGCTAGACTAAGTTAAGTTTAGTCAATCACTGTTTGTGGCATGCATCCTAACTGAAATAATTATATATCTCCTTACCAGTAACAAGAGATTGATGGTCAAGCCCAGATAAAATGCTGATTTTCAAGGCAAGTCCTTTTCTCTTAAGAAATTAATGCAGTACAATCTTTCCTGTCACATTTCCTTTTATTTGGCCTTGTGCCATACAAAACTAAGTTTAATAAATATCAAGAACAACTTATGGTAGAGTTATTTTTTCTATTGTATGAGTGTTGTTTAAAATGTTCTTAGCCTTTTCCAGGAAGAAGAGCATAGCTGAACATTTTTATTATGGTAACAAACTAGCACTTCTTATCAAACTAGAAAAACCAATTCTGATTTTTTTAGTTTTATAAAATATGATAGTGTGTTACCACAAGAAAAATTGATCAGCTATCTCCTTCTTTCTGAGTGAGGCTTAGAACTTCTTGAACATTTCTCATAATCTGTAAAGTTTGGTGAAGTGAAAGAAATATTTATAAGCAATAATCAAATAGGGAAGAACAAATCATTTAAAATGAAATTTGATTGGTTAATTTCTTGGACTGCCTGATATTAATTATTCTTGTTTGAGAGTCAAGATTTTTTATTGTACCATTGGGATGGTTGGCAGTAGGAAGGATACTTGATTAACTCCCTAACACACCAAGATCCAATATTAGCATTAATATAATATACTAACATTGAATAAACAGAAAGAAAGATAAAATATGCTTATTTAAACATATAGAAACATTTCATCATCATCATCATCATCATCATCATCGCCGCATGTCACCAACACAGATTGATTTGACTCTCCTTCACCATCTGTCCCTATCGGTCATCATCTTGTTTAGTCCAACATACATAATATGCATAATAGAAGTATTAATAAGAATACACAAATTGTCCCAACAGATAAAAAATGCTTATATTGTTCTCTGAGCAAACAGTATATCAAAAGGGTACAAAAATTGTAAAAGTCTTTTTAGAGATTGACAGCAGAAAAATTATATGGTAAAGCGATGCTTGCTATACTGTATCATGGCTAGGTGGGAAACATATCTTTACTGTTCAAAGAACAGAGACAAAGAGAACAAAATGGATCCTGGGATTGTTACATAGGACTCCAAACATGCTAACTTTTCAAGAGACAATTATTTATTATCTCCCTCAGGCACCAAGTTTTTCACTTTGTTTTGTAGAACAATTTCTTTTTCTAAATTTGAAGAGCTTTATTTTCTGGTTATATATTTATTTATCAACTTCTCCACACTAGCAGGGTATGACACCTGGTCAATTTTTAAATGGAGTTTTCCAAGCTTACTAGCATAATGTGAAATGCAAACAGCCTTGTCCAGGGTTTGAACTTGGGTTGCTGTGTCCATTTCCTTTGACACTACTAGTTCTATCATGAACGCCTCTTTTCTGATTATATAGAGTGGTAGTTAGAGTTTTAAAAAAGTCTTGAGTTTAGTATTGCTGTTACTTCTGGAAATTAGTCCAATTAAAATGCAAAGAAAAAAAAAACAAGCTTATTGTGTAAATATGTTATTGGATTTAATGTATTTAAAAATGTCAATTTGTCATTTTTCCCTTTTCTTTTTCTGTAAGTCATTTTTTTTTTTTGTTTTGTTTTGTTGTCATCTTGAAAGAGTGTAGCCCTTTCATATTTTGCATTCATAACCTTAAAACATGTCTGAATAAGATGGAATAAAAAGCAAAATTACATTTGAAGTATTTCAGATTTTAGAGACTCTGTATATGAAGGTGGGTGTGTGTTGGAGTGGGGGGGGGTCAATAAAGTGAGGGTTGGTTTTCTGCTGTTATCAAATAAAGAAATTGATCACAGAGGAATTTTTTTAAATAGGTTTTAAAATATCTTACAATTATTTCAATAATTTTGAACTTTTAATTTTTTAATTGCAAGAAAATAGCATAGATTTAAAAAAAAGAATTAAAACATTGTTATATGATGATGTTATATGATGAAAGAATTAAAACATTGTTATATGATGATGTTATATGATGAAAGAATTAAAACATTGTTATATGATGATGTTATATGATGAAAAAGCCTCATCTCAAGACTTTTGTGATTAGATAATACATAGTAAAAATCTTCAGAAAAGCATTTAAAATTCAAGATGACTTTTCTAAATTAGAAAAACATGACCAAGCAACAATGGTAATAACTAAACTAATAATCTATATTATAAGGATCCAGTTTTTGTATGTATGTTAAAATAATCCAGACAAAATGATATATCATGGCAAGATTATGAGGATCATTAAATAAGTTTCCAGACTTTTTTTGTATGGGCACTTTTATTGATAGTACACACATGAAACTCTAGTCCCCTTTGAAGTAACCTCCTCTGGCTGCAATGAACTTGTTGTACCGTTCCAACAACTTCTGGAAGACCCCATGGAAGTCCTCTTGTGTGAGCGTGTCAATGACCTTCATCACAATCTCTTTCATCTCCTCAATTGTCTCATAATGAGAGCCTCTTAGCTTAGGGAATAACTAAAAGTCACAGGGAGCAAGTTCTGGACTATAGGGAGGGTGAGGAACAGTCTTGATGCCCATCTTGGTCAAATAGTCTGTGACAAGGATGGAGATGTGGACTGGTGCATTGTCCAGGTGGAAATGCCACTAACTCGATTTGAAGAGTGCTGGCCTCTTCCCAAGGAATCTCTTCCTGAACTCCCTTAAAACCTCAACATAGTAACCCTAACCCTTTGGCCAATCAACTCTGGTGTATTGACTTCCTTACTCCTCCCACACCTCTCATCATTCCTCACAGACTCCTTGTCTTCTTTGAATCTCTTATGCCACTCAAAAACTGATGCTCGATTCATGCAAGATGCTCCAAAAGCAGTCTGAAGCATTCCATACGTTTCTGTGGCATTTTTTCCAAGTTTAAAACAGAATTTTATTTCATATCGTTCTTCTAAAGTGTCAGATTACCTTTTTGAAATTCCCCAGCTGTGACAATCAGGCTTTAGTAGGGTGTATTCCAATTGAACCTGAAATCATAAAAATTGGTCAGTCATCTCATGAAATGTACAGCAATAACATACTGAATTTTCAAGAGTCTACGACAATTTTAAATGCCTATACAAAAAAAGTCTGGAAACTTATTGAAGGCACCACATATGTTGGTACAATGGTGTTTGAATTCTCTAATTGAAAGAAGAAAACAATTTCCTACTTAAAAGGCATGAATCCATTTATCCTCTTCTAGCTATGGGTAAATAGTAGGGTAGACTGTGCTTTCAAATTCTTTTAAGCGTAACAGCTCTAGGGGAAGGAAAACTCTGAATCAAACCCCCAGTATGGCACAATACCTGATAAGCAACAGAGATCAGAGATAAAGAAGTTGATTCTGATGATTTTAACTTTGTCTGTTGCTTGATCTCAAAGGCAAAATTGGTAAGGCATCATCCATGTAAGATGGGCTCCCAAGAATATAAAATATAAGTTCAAATTCTTCATTCTGAGAGGATTTAGTTGCTTTGAAAATAAAGATGAGAGATCCTGTTTTTTTTTTAGATCCTTACTTGAACATTGAACTCTGATGAAAATTAAGCAACTATCACAGCCATAAGGCTCGACACATAAATTTCTTGAGCATAAAAAATGTGGATTCAAGAATAGAATATGTAAACAGTTTTTTTCATGTTCTTTGAAGTTTACAGTAATTAGTTCTAAGACAAAGTCAGTCCTTCTTTATCTTGTAGAGCAAGGAACAATATTTGAGAATAGTGTTAAGTTATCCTTGCTATAACATGTGACATAAAGCAACAGATAAAATAATGAATGAAATACTTGAGTGAGTGAAAAGTTTTGCCATATTTTGGTACTTGTGGTGTATATATCATGTGTCCAAACCAGTTCGAACTGTGCTTGGTTGTAACATGGTAGTTGGTGTGTTGACACATTGTGTGTGATTGAAAAGCCAAGTGATTGAATGTGCAACATAATCTAAATCAGGAACTTATGTCTTACAGGTTCAAAAGCTGAAGGTGCAGTTGATCACAGTACAATAACCAAATGGTTTAATAAATTTTGCTCAGGTTGCAAGAGCAGGTAGGATTTCTGAGCCATAGAGTCAAATCAAGTGAGTAGTACTCAGAGAGTATCAGGTGAGCTCAGCATCTCCCAGTCCAGTGTGGCTCATCTCCTTCATGACCTCATCAAAAGCATCCAGAGTCGTTGAATTGTGCATTATGTAACTAAAATATTGCAAAACTTTTGACTCACCCTTGTATTAATTTTCCTCAAAATAGTCTCTCTAACATTGAACACACTTATTCCACGGAGTTTTTTTTTTCATTGTTTGAAGCACCTCTAATGCTCCTTTTTTAATATAGTGTGAAGTTGCACTATTATATTTCTTTTAATGTCTTCCATGTTCTCAAATCTTTACACATGAAACGAATCCTCAATTTAGAAACAAGAAAAAATTGTATAGACATAGATTTGGTGAATATAGAAAGTACTGCACTTGCATAATTCTGTGTTTCACTGAAAACTGTTGTTAAAATGTACTGAGAATTGACACTGATTATAACTAGATGAAGTCTAGATGTTTTTTTTTTTTTTTTTGTCATTTTATCTTATCATTTTATTATCTATTTATTTGTTTTTGTTTATTCATTTATTTTATGCATTTATTTATTTCTATTTGAAATAAAAAGATTTTTTTATTCGTCTTTGGATTATACACACACACACACACACACACACACACATATATATATAGGTTTCTGGAATAAACTTTGAAAAATAACAATGAAGGCATAATTACAGTTGAGGCTATAAAATACTTGGTAAATTTGAGAAAATAATTGAATAATTACAGATATTTGTTTCATTAAAATTATATGATATTCAATATAGGATGTTAGGTTGAGCTGTTGAGTCCAACAGACATCCTTTCTTCCTGTATCAGTAATAATGTGTATGATTATGTCTTCAGTGGCTGACCAGGTCAATGTATAAATGACGCCAATGCTGGCAGGCTGGGCTAGAAAAATTTTTTCTGGGTGCTGCGTGATCACTTGCAATGACATAATATACATACCAGCCATCACTACTTTGGTTCCTCTCAAAGTATTCTAAACCTTTGTAACAGATCTTCTGTCATCCAGTTCTATTCATTGCCATAGCTTCTGGTCTTTAGTGGCAATGTTGCTGACCTTGAGAGCTGCTTTCTGGATATTCTTATATCTTTAGTACTGACTCTCTTAGTGGCTGTGGGAAAAGTTTTCTGTTGAGCAGTGGCTTTGCTGTTTGGTTATTGTCCATGTTGACAATGTGACCTGACCTTCCAACTGATTGATTTTAATGGCATATCAACTTGTCTCAGGCTATTTTATTTTAGAGGTTAGGGAATCACATTCATTATATGTTCATATTTACATTTTTTGTGTACTTATTTCTTAAGATGTTTTTTTTTGCTCATGGTCCTATCAAATACAAATAATTTTTAAACAGATCTATTTGAACTTTAGATGGGACACAAGGAAATACTATCACTCTTAATCATAGTGGACCTGGGAGTAATGGCAATGAAGTGGTACTCCATATTTACTAGATCTCCAGAACTGAAGCCTCATTATCAGATTCAGTTTAGTGTCATACCCAATTACCCTTTTTGGAGGGTGTATTACCCTTTGAAAGTGGTTAAAGTCAGCATATTCTAACCAATACTATCAAGGCATTATAGATTGATGATGTTGGTAAACAATAGACATTTAATGATAGTTGTAATTTACTCAGCTTAGTCTAATATAAATCCAGAGATATATGGCACCTAGTGAGAATCAAACTCACTAACAATAGCCTGTTAGCCTAACTCTCTAACCATTATACTACTATAATTACTTAGGCAATTAATGTTAGTTATAAAGTCTAGAAGTAGTTTTTGTTGGGAGAAATGGGAAATTGTTTTTATATATTTTTTTTTTTTTAGATTTTCTTTCATCTTAATTTTTCTTTTCTTTTATTCCAATGCACTTTTGATGTCAAGTTTTTTGGTTCCTTTGTTTAATAACATATCAACCTTTGTGGGTTATTTAATGCAAAAGCTGTAGAAGAGCAGCTGGGGTGGGGATAAGAGAGCTCATACCTTTCCTAAGGGTATTAATCCAAAAGTGAATCACGATTGGAATTTGAACTCACATACTTTGAGGTTGTAGTCCAGCACTTTAGCCATTATGCCACAAAGACATCCCTTTTTGTTGTCAGTCTACATCAATAAGGAAATGGTACAGATTGGTGATAAAGGATAAACTCTTGGTGTGATTGAACTTATGTCCCCTTTGTCATGGCAAAAATTATCTTTTGTAGTTTCCAATCCATGCTGGGCACCTCACACAATGTATTGGTTAGCCAACCATTGTTAGAAAGTTTGATATTCATTGGGTACCCCATAATTCTGGCCTTGAGTCACAACGAAGCAAAGCTTAGTAAATAACTATTTCCATTCTATGTTATTTTCTCATTGCTCTTGATTGATGGTCTGTGAGTTGTGATAAAAAATGCAACTAAAGAAATAAGATGAAAGAATACTATACTCATCAAAATCAATAATGATAACAACTGTTGAAGTTTAATACTAATATGAAAATAATATGATATTTTTAATGATAGTATGAAACTAATATCATGAGAAATGATATACATAAATTTAATGATAATTTTGGTTGATGATAGGCATTTAAGAGAGTTTATAAATGTGAAAGTAATTTGTGTTGAGTAAAATATTAAAACACAAGAAATATTGCAATTTAATTCGATATTTATGTATGTTTTTGTTTGACTGAACAAAAAGGGCTTGAAATGATGTTGAAAGGACAAGATGACACATGTTTTTGCTTCTTTTTATTCATTGGATTCTTACTAGTAGCTTATTATAATGGTGTTTTTTTCCCTTTTACTGAAAAAGCTGGGTAAAGAAAGTTGGGAAGGGTTTAAACAATCAAGACTTATAATCTGGTAGGAATGTGAATGGGTAAGAGCCTTGGGGTAGAGAGAAAGAATTGGAAAAATGAATAGGAGAAGGACAAAAGAGAAGGAGTGGAGAGAGAAAAAGTTTGGTGAAAGGAAGAGAGGGAAAAATTGAGTAAAATGAAAGGGAAGAGAAAAAAAAGAGTGGATTTAATATAAAAGAAGGAAGGAAAGAGAGAATAAATGACTGAATAATGCTAAAGAGAGATTAAGAGATGAAATAGAATACAATGAGTGAATGAGGGAGAGAGAGGATGGACTAGGAAGAGAGCATTAAAAATTCTATAAGAGAGGATGACGAGAGAGAGAGAGAGAGAGAGAGTAAAAGGAGAGGAGAAAAAGTAAAGTACAGTGAAAGGTATGGAAGGAAAAAGATATGAAAAAGGTGGGAAAGGAAAATATGAAATAAAAAGAAAAGAAAATGAGAGAAAGAAAAAACCCAAAGAGAAATGGGAGACACTTCTGTGCAGAAGAAAGAGAAAAAGAATTTAGTTTGGTTTGGTTTATTTAATGGCATATCAATCCCTTATGAGTTATTTAATGTCAAAATTTGATTAATTTGTAAATGTTAGATTGTAACAATAACTTTTTGTATTTTTAACATTACATTGCTATCATTTTTTTGTGTCAAATAATAGATTGAGTGAATCTATTATTTGGCAGGGGTGTCCTTGTGGTGTAATGGTTAAAGTGATGGACTGCGGGATCGTAGTAAGCAAGTTCATACTCCAGTCGCGCTATTACGTTCACTTTCAGGCAAATACCCCTGGGAAAGGTATGAACCCCCTTATCCTCCCAGCTATAGGTTAAATAGTACCACTAATGTTCTTCTAGGAGAATAGCCTTGGCATTGAATAACCTACGAAGGTTGATATGCCATTAAACAAAGAAACCAAACCAAACCAAACCTATTATTTGGCAAGAAGTGTAGAGTATTTTGAAAAGATTTAAATTGTTTCAGTAAACTCAGTGTAATTGATATGTAATGACCTTTAAGGTTTGTTTGAAAACTTGGTGGTCATTGGAGAATTGTAAAGTCAGGTGACTAAAGTCCTAGAAGTTAGAAATTAGATTTTAACTTTAGATCAGTTAGCCCCGAGGTATTTAATTATGCAGATCAAATTTCCATCTTGGGTCCAAGAAAGCTAATTCCAACTATCATACAAAGTTGGTAATGTAATTGAGAAGATGTCTTAAAGATGAATAAAGATTGTGTTCACAGAAAATGTCTTTGCTATGAACATCTCAGTGAAGAAGAGATAGAACAACATGGGGCTGTGATGAAAGATCATGGCAAAGAACAAAAAAATGACCACTGGTCAAATGAGGAGATGATAATATTAGATGGCTATCCAACTGTTACACTTTTTTGTCTATAATAATAATAATAATAATAATAATTTTTTGCATATATCACAGTTATATATCAAGTATTCCTATCTAATACTAATAATTTTCTAACAGTTCTGTTTAATGCATCAATGGGACTTTAACAGGTAATACTATTCCAGATCAGACAAGATTTATTTTGTTTTCTGGGACAGGGAATTTTTATCTCCAGCTAACCTCATGTCTCACTGAATATAACACTGGAATAGTACAGAACATACTTGCTTACAAACAGTCATATTTAATTCCTCATAACCAACAACCTAGGCACATTTCTCAAACATGTAAATCACTCATAAACTTCTCACAAATCTCTTTGGAATTTCACATATACATATGTACACTAAAAACATTTCTACATACACATCTCTATTTATTCCTTTTGCATCTGTTAAGGCAATAAAATATGTTATTGTTAATTGTACTTATGTTTTTGTTTTGAAAGCAAGTAATATTTCTCCGATTAATATTCTTTTACAAATGATTTAAGTACTGAAGAGAATAAATAAATTTAAAAAAAATTTTAATTGAATTAAAATAATTATTAAAGTATGCAGAAACTCCAGGAGGCCTCTGACAGGAATAGAGGCGATGCATGCACAAAGTTAAGGGACTGTCTCGACAAAACGAAGCTTATTTCTCTTTCAGCAGTGACCAGAGGAGTGACAACATCTAAATCTCCTTTGATGCTAGTGGAAGGCCATGTGGCCACTCTAAAGCACCATTTTGGCTAACCTTTTACTAGTAGCAGTCGTCTCGGTTAACAGCATGCCAAAATATAAAAAGTATCAAAATGGACCAATCGAACTATGAATTAAAACACTGGACTTAGACAAAGTCCCAAAAGTGACTAACACCTCGCTAAAGCTTTATATACTGAATATGTTGTTAAAGCTTTAAATACCGAATAAGGACACATATATACCCAAGAAATGACCAACGCATTTTTAACACCTTGACTAGGGGATTCAACCATTTCAATTGTATTCAGGGAGAATTTCCTCACCCATTGAATGGTTGTTGAACCCAGAAATAAAGGAAAAATATAAAAATATGTTTTCGTCTCCTATCTGTCACTATCTTCTTTCATATAATTCTTTTACGACCTAGAATAACCCAGAATGGAGTCAGATAGTAAACGGCAACACAGTTTGCCCTGGGATACTATAGTACGCAGCATAAAAAGTCCTAAGCTTGTTTGCTTACAAACTGCTAAATGTATTCAAAACAATAAAATGGCTGTTTGCATTTCACATAGAGCTTATGCTCTTAGGAAAGGCATGAATCCATCTGTTCTCTCTTCACTTAGCTATAAGTAAATAGTAAGGTAGACTGAATTCTTTGGCTTTGGTAAGGCAACTTGTCAAGGAGAAGGAAAAGTCTGAATTCATACCAGCTGTACTTCATTTAAAAAATTGACTTTTGGTTGAGTAAATATGTACAAATGGCTTAAAATATTTTACATAGAAATAACTCGTTTGAGATCTAATTGAGTGGGGAAAGGATTTTACAAAACTCATCACCATACGACAGTTAGCTTTAGAAAACAGAATTAATAACTATTCTAGTTTTTAAATTTATCATCAGATATTTTCATATCTATTTCTCTTAAATCCTTATGGGATTGGGAGGAGTCCTCATGACTTAATGGCTAAAAGGCTGGCCTGAGTTTGAACTCCAGTCATGTTATTATGTTCACTTTTAGACTAATACCGTTGAGAAAGGTAGGAACTTCCTTATCCTCCCAGCTATGGGTTAAATAGTATTACTACGGTCCTTCTTCAAGGATGGATTTGGCATTAATAAAACCTAAGAAAGTTGATATGTCATTAAAAAAGAAAAAAAAAAAACTTAATGCGATATATATATCATAACTTAATATTTATCAATAATACCAATTGTTAATTATTGTAAACAATGTCAGTCATTTGTTACATAATAATACTGCTGTGACATTTTTGTCTCATTACTGAAAAAAAACAAACCCTTTGTGTTTAAAAACACATTAGCTCTAAAGAGTAGTGCTTATTGAAGGTCTCATTAGACCTTCAATAAACATAACTCAATAATTTAAAAAAATACTAAAACAATTGTATTGAAAGGGTTAACTTCTTTTACCTAATACCTTAGATAATACTCTGTTTGACAACATCTGACAAATATTCAAATGACTAATCTGCATCATCAGAAATAGAACCTTGACTTTCATCTCACAAACTAACAAGTGGATGGAATATACTCTAAATCTAACATTTTTATAAGGGTCAACTACAAGAAGTTTGACTCAGTTTTTATCCAAATTCATATTCTGTTTTTTTTCTGATTGTTTCAATAAAAAAAGAAAGATATTAACCTTTTCTAACTCCAGTCATTATAGAGACTGCCTTATTTTCTTGTGGATTAAATCAAGAAAAGAAAAAAGAAAGAAAATATGTTAAAAACAATTACCACTGATTTGGAATTGAAGTGGTATTTGCCTGCAGGAAACAAATTGTAATTATAAGTAATAGTAAGGGGATAGTAGAAAATGAAATAACAATTTTTAAAATAATCTTTCTTTCTTTCTTTCTTTCTTTCTTTCTTTCTTTCTTTCTTTCTGCTATTCTAATTTTTCTTTCTTTTCCTTTTTTTTCTGCTGTTATTTCTTGTAATGATTATTTTCTTTTTTCTTCTTTCTTCCTTTCATTTTTTTTCTTTTTATGTGTTCTTCATTTTTCTTTTTTTACCTTCTCTCGTCTTTTGTTGTTTCTTGTGATAATTTTTTCTTTCTTCCTTTTTTCTTCTTATTATCATATAAACATTTTTGTGTCTTGAGTATGATACTTAACTACATCCGGTGGTGAGGCTCCTGTTCTATAGTTCTGGAGAGTATGGAGTACTCCTTCATTGCCATTACTCCCTAGTTCACTCTGTCCTGGAATAGTAATATCTATTTGGGTCCTAACTATGAGTCAAATAGATCTGTTGGAAAATTATTAATATTAGATAGGAATACCTGATATATAACCATGTGAAAAAAAATTTAAGGAACGACACCAAAATATAAACATATAATATATGCCATTCCCAAACCTAAGATATGATAATGCCAAATGGATTGGTATGCTGTTAAAATCAACCAATCATCAATCACTCTAACTATAGTGACCATGTGCCAGACTAAGTTAGCTAAGTTAAGTAAATCTCTATAATTTGAATCAGGATCAAAATAGTTATGAATCCCTCATCAATGCCAGAGGTTGGTGTTGAAGTCCAGGTAAAGAGCCATGTTTTCGAATGCTGATTTTCTAGGCAGACATTTAGAAGATTGATATAATATTCTAATTTTTCTCAATGTGGACTTGTGTTATACTAAACTAAGTTTTGTATAAGTAAAAGTAAGTATCTTAGCATCATCAATTCTTAATGGAACACATATGTATACAATATTATGACAAAAATAATTAATAAGTGAATATATGTGTTTAATTGATATGTTTTAGATGTATATTTCCAGAGGATTTTTAATATTGATTTTCAAGGCAGGCAGCTTCTTTCTACTTGGAAGATTGGCATAACATGAAATTTTAGTTCTGTCAGTAGAGCTTATAATATGCTGACTGCATCCTTTGCAGATGAGTAAGATATCCCTCCTCCCCCCCAAAAAATAAAGGGGTGTTCTGAGTATGACATTAAACTACATCCTATGGTAAAGCTCCAGCTCTGAAGTTCTGGAGAGTGTGAAGTACTTCTTCATTACCATTACTCACAGTTCCACTCTGACTAGGTGTATTCATACCTTTAGGGTTCCATCTATATCCTGTAACTCTGTGATAGAGCCACACTTTTCACATCGATATATAAAGTTGCTATTTGTATCTGTCTGTCCAAGTTCTATATAAAATCATGTTGCCAAAATACTTCCCTCCTTAAACAAGTCTCTAAGTAGCCTGTTATATAATGTGTCCTGGCATGATATTAAACTGTGTCTGTAAGTGAGGCTCCAGGTATGAAGCTCTAGGAGTGTGGAGTAGCTCTTCATTACTATTACTCCTAGGTCCACTCTAATGCTGAGTGGTAGTACCTGTTAGAGTCCCATGTATGGGTCAAACAGATCTGTTTGAAAATGATTAATATTGGCTAGGAATTCTTGAAAACGTATAGTTGTTTACAAGCAAATTAGGAGGTGACAGTGGTGTAATGGTTACTGTAGTAGGATATGGACATGGCAACACGAGTTCAAATCCGGGATGAGACTGTTTGCATTTCACATAGCACTAATACCCTTGGGAAAGGTATGAATCCTATTATTCTTCCTCCAGCTATGGGTAAATAGTAGGGCAGACTGATTTCTTCAGTCTTGGTGAGGCAACTAGTCTAGGAGAAGGAAAACTCTGAATTGAAACCTGTTAAACTCCACTTAAAAATTGACCTTGTGTCATATCCTGCCTGAGTGGAGGGGTTGTTAAGTAGGGTATACAAACAAATTATTATTATTATTAAAAAGAAATACTTACTTGAAACCATATAATTGTGTATGAATTATTTGTATTAGATAGGAACATTTGATCCAATATAACTGGTGCAAACAAATGATTATTATTATTATTATTATTGTAGACAAAAATGTGTGAAAAAAATATAACTGTATGCAAACATTATAGATTAATGAAAAAAGTGCTATGAAACATTGAAAATATTCTTATAACTGGAATTATTAACAAATGAATCAAATTCCACCATAAGGAGTTGATAAGCCATTAAAGAAATTATCTAACTGACTATAACATTCTTTTATTTGGATTTATATCATATTAGTGATATAAAGCCAAATAAAAGTAAATATCAAAATCCTAAGATGTTATTCAGTATTGATGGGCAAAGATAATTTTAGAAAAAAAATGTAAGAAAGACCCCCCCCAGATTAGTGATAAGATAACTGATTGCTTCTCCTGTTGTCCTTTTCTGTATAAATATGGTAGATCATTTTACTACTACAGTCAGAATCATTTATTACCTTGCTGGGTACATGAGTGGTTAATGATGACTTAGTTCCAGGGGACCTTTCCCCAGGCTATACAGAGTTGAGTTTATTGTTCAACCCCCCGAGGCACCCCAGTAGGTAAATGCCAACAGGTCCAAATATTTTTTGGATCAGCCATGCATGCATCTTGATTTGTGGATGGCTCCCCGCGATAAAATGACCTTGCGTTATATATGAACCTGGTGGGAAGTTGGTTAGATACTTCAAAATCATTTATTTCATTCAATAAAGTTCATGTAAGCTAAACTAGTCGCTGAGTTCTTATAAGATTTTTAAAGAATAAATCAATAATCAGTACTCAAGAAATTTTATGAAAAAGAATTTTTAAGGACTGAATCAAAGGTTTTTACCAGGTAGAATGTTTACATATCCTTTGGATATAGAGTTTGTAAAATTTTGATTGGAAAAGTTGTATTGTTTGGCGAATGAATATCCAATGTGTTCATACAACGTAGAAAGAGAACAAATTTGTCTAAATTAAAACAAGAAAAACTTGCTGTTATATAGCAGGATTCAGATCTTTACCAGGTAGAATGTTTACATATCCTTTGGATATAGAGTTTGTAAAATTTTGATTGGAAAAGTTGTATTGTTTGGCGAATGAATATCCAATGTGTTCATACAACATAGAAAGAGAACAAATTTGTCTAAATTAAAACAAGAAAAACTTGCTGTTATATAGCAGGATTCAGATCTCTCCCGATTTGTGATTTCATTAAAAAAAAAACAAAAAAAAAACACACATACGTAGCTGGAGAAGGGTAGCATTCGACTGGATGTTAGCCTGACGGCTGCCGCTGAGAAAGTGAATAAAATGTGTCTTTGCGCAAGAGGCTCCGCACAGGGCTTCCGGGCGAGAATGCAAGAAATTAATTCAATTTAACAAAATGCCCTTTTTCAGCCAATCATAAATCTTCCCAGAACCGACTTGATCCAAGGGGTAGCTATTTAAGAAGCAAAGATCTGCAAAGGTGTCAGACTGACCACAAGGTTGGAAGAAAGGAACACGCTATGGCCATTAAGAACTCATCTGAACCCTGACGGATTTAACGCGCCACTTGCTGTGAATGACTGCTGACCTGGCAACAACGCTGCCCCGTCCACAACTACTACTACCACCGAGATCATCTGGTATCCTTACCACCCTTATACCACCATACCTTACAAGTGAGTTTCCTATAACTTATAACAAAGTGATCGTACATGAACTCTGGTTCACACACATACCTTGATTCACTCCTTCACTGGATATTGTACGCTACAAATTTTGTACAGTTGATTCTTCGTTTTATCACCTTGTGTTTCCTTCTTGTTAATATAATTGTTTAAAACTTTCAACATGTGTTTGTCTTTTCCTTGCCACCATACGCTAAATATAACATTGCCTACAACTATCCTTTTGTTCTGTTACTTAAATTATGATAATTTTCCTGTTTTTTTTTAATTTCTTGATATTGAAAAAACATGAAATGAAAATATCAAAGTTTCAAATTTTGTTCGTGATTATGAAAAGATTTATAAAGAATGAAAAAATCCCCAAAAACAAAAACAAAAAAAAATCAGAAGTTTTTCTTGATAAACAAAGTAGATTTTCCTCTTTACAAAGATTTAAAATTTTGTTGTTCAATCAAACAAAAGGGATTAATCTTTTGAGGATAGAGGAGATGGAATTATTTGACAACAGAACAAGAAAGTTTATCTCTTTTTTTTTTTTTTTAAACTGCAACAAAAGTAGTGAGGGAAATACCATTCATTTCAATTTTATTGGAACTTTCAGTGACAGAGCCAAAGACTGACAGATGAGGAGTATGGAGATTTCATCTGTAGGGATAGATTGTTGAAATATGGGTCTTTGTAAAGGTTGCCTGGTGGGTGGGTATAAACTTTTTGTTGCTATGGTTTGAGCTGAGGAATTCATTTTGGGAAAATAGTTTGTTTAAGTGGTTTTGCTCAAGTGCTCAATCATCCAATCTTTTCATCTGAATCATTGTGGCAGGCAAATGATGAGACATCTTGTCAAGATATCTTGTGATGGAACATAATAAATTTATTTATCATCACAAAAGTGTGCTGTTTTATTTAAAAATATATGTCCCCATACATATATACGAGTAGTCCCCAAGGCAAACTCCAATTGTGCTTTCATGTTCACTTTCAAACTAATGCCTCTTGGGAAATGTATAAACCCCTTCATCCTCCCAGATAGATAGTAACTCAACTGTCCTTCTACAAGGCATTAAATAACCCACAAAGGTTGATATGCCATTAAATAAAGAAATCAAACCAGCACTCTTTTAAATTCTAAGGGCTCCTGTTAAATCTTAATCAATTCTTGTTTGTGTTTTGCCAAGGATTTGAGTAATAGAAATGTAAGTTGGAAAGTTTGGAATTCTATCTTTTCCTTGTGAGTGTTACTCATTATTACTTGAGTGAGTCAAAAGTTTTGCAATATTTTGGTAGCACAATTCCCCTGCTCCAGATGCTTTCATGAAGATGATGAACCACACTGGACTGTGAGATGCTGAGTTTGCCTGATACTTACTAAGTGCTACTTGCTGGATTTGGCTTGGTGGCTTGGAGTATGACCTTGGTTTTAGGTCTACCAGATCTTGCATGATTGTCAAGGTTCTTGCAACCCAAGTTAAATTTCTTCAACCATCTGGTTACAATATGGTGATCAACTGCATCTTCACCTTTCATACCATAAATGTTTTTTTGTTGCTTCCATAGTGTTATGGCCCAATTTGAACTTTTAGAGCATGTTCTTGAATTAGACAATGTTGCATGTTTATCTGTGCAGCTTTCAAATTACACAAAGAGTTAAACAAAGTACAATGTGTCTGTGCATCAACAGCCATAATAATGCCAACCACAGTGGGTACCTTTCATGGCTTGAACTGCTTTGGTCACAGGATATATGCACCATTAATTAGCAGGTACCAAAAAATTGCAAAACTTTTGACTCACATCAGTATAATTTCAAATAAAAAATAGATTCAATGATTCATTTTTGAAATGACTTTAATGGAATTAACCTTTTATCAACTGGGTTCAAGGGTGTCAAATGCACTTCCTCAACAATAAGCTGTAGAATATATCAACTGCATCTCTGAAGAGGGGTAAGACCCTCCCCTTGTTGAAGTTTGAGCTATCTAACTTGGTAAGACTTTATATATATGATTGTCTTCCTTGTTTTGTAGTTGTTAACTCTCAAATAAATATAGTGTACTGCAAAGCATGTGTTGAGTCAGTGCTGCAGTATTAACAGATTAACATTGGTAGCAAAAGTTGTCTTCTTTCATGTGATGGAAATTATTATTGCTCAACTTATGTTGAAACACATTTGAAAGAAAGATGGCTTTCTTTACAAAACAACCACCTATTTTGCAAGAGGAAGAGTTGTATGTGGAATGGAAGCAAGATATAGAGATATGGTCTCTATTTGCAAATTTACAGAAAGTAAAACAGGGCCCAGCAGTATTTTTGTCACTGCCTCAGAACATATGTGAATGTGTTTGGCATTTGGTGATACCAGATATTAGCTGAACGTATGGGTTACAAAAAATAATTAAAAAATGATGTAAATTTGGAATTACCTTGTGAGAAGGAGTTCAAGCCTTTTTGTTTTGAATGTGGTGAATGTATCACAAGAAAATGAAAAGCTAATGAGAATTATGGGTGTATCTTTGACATTCACAGCAAAGAAAGATACATTAGAGAAAGTATTTTCTGACATTTCATCAGTGGAATACAAAACTGTTCCTGCTATTAAAGAGGAAGTTAAAACAGTAAACTTTAATTGGTACTGAAGGAGCAGAGAACAAACAGTATCAATGAAATAAAAACAAATCCAATAGAGAGACAAGGTAAGATAATGTGGTGTTTCAAATGTAATTTTAAGAATTTTGTCCAAGATTGTACTAGTTTTATTTCTAGAAATGATGTTAACAGTCATGGATTTGGATTAGGTACACTTTTCTTTATTTAATGTTAACTGATGTTATCAAATAATGATAAATGATTCGAATTTAAAATGTTCAATTTTGTGAAGGAGATACTAGGTAGGACAGTCTTGGACTCTGTATGATCTTGAACTGTGGCTGGAGGAGATAAGCAATTAGTGGAAACTGCTAAATCTAACAAGACATTTTGTTTTGGAGAAGGGTTGGTGGTAAAAGTTATTAAAACATTTAAATTTTTCCTAACTTTTGGGGTGTCAAATCTTATATTGAGGCTGACATAGTCAAAAATATTTTACTCCTGCTACAAAGTCATGAATCAATGAAAACTGATGGAATGCTACTGAATTTTAAAAATGACAGCTGTCATATTTTAGGCAGATATATAAAAATTACAAAGAACAACTGCTGAACATTATTGTCTTCCATTGACTAATATGTTTGGAGGTGGGGATGGGCTGAAAAAATCACCAAAAATAGTGTTACTTTGTGAGGCTTTAGAAAAATGTTCTAGAATGGAGAAAAGAAGGAAGGCTAAGAAACTACAAAGGCAATTTGCACAGGCATCAAAAGAGAAATTGATATCATTAGTTAGAGGCAATGGTGTCTTTCATGATAAGGAGTATCTGAATCTGCTCAAAGATGTTTGTGATTCTTGTTCAGTTTACCTGAGGTTTAGAAGATCTCTTCTTTGACCAGTAGAAGGATTGGTTCTTGGAAACAGTTTTAAAGATATTGTATGTCTGGATTTAGAGGAATATGGATATAACCAATACTGGATTCTACACTTAATGGACACATCCACTTGGTACTCTGCTGCTAGGCTGATTAAAACCAAAAAGAATGAAGAAATTATTTGCTATATATATTCAATGTGGAATATTATATTTTGGAGCTCCCAGATGGTTTTTGAGTGACAATGTGGAGGGGGGAAATTTAATAATGAATGAGAAGTTGAATATTAAAACATTCATTACAACTGTAAAAAGTCCAATCTGCAATGGTACTGTGGAACACTACAATTTGATAGTGGCTGCAGCAATGGAAAAGACATTAGAAGATGAGAAATGTGAGCTAGAAATAACCCTAGCTTGGGCTGTCAGTGCCAAAAATGCACTTCAGAATCATTCTGGACATAGCCCAAATGAGCTTGTATTTGGCTTCAATATAAATACACCCTCAGTTTTGACTGATCAGTTACTTGCATTGAAAGCTGCAACAACAAGTGACATGGTTAGAGTAAATTTAAATGTCCTACATGCAGCAAGGAAAAGTTTCAGAGAAGCTAAATCAAGCAAAAAAATTCTGAGAGCACTGAGATCTAAAGTAAGGACTTATTCAGACGAAGGATTTGTTTCAGATGACAGTGTCTATTATAGAAGACAAAACTACAAGGGATGGCATGGTCCTTCCAAAGTATTAAGAAAGGTTAGTGTTTACTGATCAGACATGAGGTACATTTTACAGGATGCATGCATGTTTCCTACACTCTTGATGAAGGTAAGCAAAGAGTTTGGAAATCCAAGGAATGTTGAAAATAAAGTTTCTTCAAATAAGATAAATGAAGTCTTGGAGGAAGAAGATGAAAGACAACATAAAAGTCCTCATAGCAAAGTGAGGAATTGAAAGATGATTCTGAAAAACCATGTTGAAATGCAGTTGTGGAATATAAAATGAAGGGAAGTGAAAAGTAGAAAAAAAGGAAAAATTATGAGCACACTGTCCAAATCAAGTGGAAAATATAGCCATTGGCTTGAATATAAGACCAGAAGTGGAAAACAAAATCCAATCTGTATCAATTGGGATCATATTGATCCATGGAGACTTCTACACCAAGTAACAAACAGAGTAAGTTCTCAAGAACATGTAGTTTTACTCACGTCTAAACAAGAATAAGCAAAAGATGTGATTGAGGCAAAGAAAAGAAAAATAGAAAATATGGAAATTCATGAAGTATATGAATATGTGCCTGACATGGGTCAGAAATGTATATGAACAAGATGGGTGATGATAGAAAAATTCAATGACAATAAAAAGATAATGAAGACCCATCTTGTTGCACCTGGTTCTGAAGAAGACTTGCATAACCTGAATACAGATTCTTCAACATGCAGCAGTGAAGCTTTGTATCATGTAATGTTAACAGCCTCTATTATGAAGTGGCAGGTGGAGACTTGATTTCACCTCAGCATTTCTGTGGGGTGGTATGCCGGAAAGAGAGATATTTCTCATACCACCTCTAGATGTATGTCTCGAGTTACAGGTATGTTAGCTGAAAAGATGTATTTATGGATTAAATGATGCACCTTGTTCAAGGTACAAGAGAGTCAATCATGAGTTAACTAACCTTAAGGGAACAGAGAATGCATATGACAATGCACTGTCTCTTTGGCATGATGCAACTGGTAACTTAATGGGTATTCTGGCAATACATGTAGATGATTACATATTCTGTGGAAATTATACATTTTAGACGAATGTGATCTTAGAATTAAAAAGAATATTCAAAGTTGGAACGCATGAAAATGGATCCTTTATATTTTTGGGATTGGATTATTAAACAAATGAAAGATGGGATTACTATAGACCAAAATCTATATGTTTCACCTATATACCCCCATAGACATTAGGAAAGGAAGGTTCTTAAGAAAAAATGAGTTGAGTCAAGAGGAGAAGATAGGTCCAAAAAGACTGGCAGGTCAAATGATGTGAGTAGCCACTCAGATTTAACCTGATGTCTCATTTGATGTGCGTAGGATGAGCAATACTGGAATATCTCTGAAAGTGAAATTACTGTTTGACGCTAACAAGTTACTACTAAAATTAAAGTCAAAGACAGGTTCTATATGCTTTCCACACCTGGGAAAACTTGTGGTTTTAATATTGTTTGCTATTCAGATGCCACCTATACTTGGATCCTCACAAGGCAGTTTTATCAACTTTGTGGTAGGATAAACAAAATGGCTCCTATATGCTTGTCATCAAAAAAACTTGACTGGATAACAAAGAGTCTATTAACCTTAGAGACTCTTGTATTCAGTGAGGTAGCTAACATTTGTGTATTGATAGCTGCCATGCTGCAAGAGATATTCAAACTATCCAGGTTTCCTGAAGTCCTTTGTAAAACAGACAATGCATCTTTGGTAGAAACTTTAGAGTTATCAAATCTTGTGAGTTACTGTTGTCTGAGAGTTGATGTGGCCAAAGTGAAGGAAATAGTGGTGAAAAAGTGAATGGATCAGGAGGTGAGAACCGGTCGCAAATTGCCTGACAATGATGGGAACCTCTTCCGATATTCTGAGAGACTTGCAGTATAAATAAATGTTTTTTTTAAATAGAACTGTATTCTTTCCAAGAAGACACTAGCAATGTTGAAGTTTGAGTTATCTAACTTGGTAGCTTTTTATATATCATTGTCTCCCTTATTTTGTAATCATCAGTTCTTGAATAAATATGACAGAGCTTAACATGTGTTGAGTCAGTGCTGCAGTATTAACAACCCCCTAATGAGTGTCCTGAATATGATTCTAAACCATTTGATGGTGAGGCTCCAGTTCTGAAGTTTGAGAGAATGTGGAGTGCTCCTTCATTGCCATCATTTCCAGGTTCACTCTGACCCTGAGTGTTAGTTCCTGACAGGGTCCCATCTATGAGTAAAATGGAACTGTTTGACCATTTAATTGTGTGCAAAAAAATAACTAATACTACATTGAATTGTTAATGTTACATAGCAGTACTTGGAACCATTTAGCTGAGTGTGAATTAATGAATAGTGTTGAATAGTTTTAGATTGCAATATGTGCAAGGGTTTAACTGTGTGCAAACAATAACAATACTTAGTTGTGTGCAAACAAATTATCTCTAACTTTTAAAAAATAAAATTATCTATAAACCTTTCAGTTATAAATGATATTTATATCCATTTAACTTTGTAAAAACAAATGACTGATATTAAATTAAATTGTTAGTGTTACATAAAAGTACTTAGAACCATTTTAGATAGGAATACTTGAAACCATTCAATGGTGTGAAAACAAATGACTGGCGTTAAATTTATATTTACCAACCCCTCCGCTCGGGCAGGATATGACACAAGGTCAATTTTTTTAAGCGGGATTTAACAGGTTTGAATTCAGAGTTTTCCTTCTCCTAGATTAGTTGCCTCACCAAGGCTGAAGAACCTAGTCTGCCCTACTATTTACCCATAGCTGGAGGGAGAATAATTGGATTCCTACCTTTCCCAAGGGTATTAGTGCAATGTGAAATGCAATCAGTCTCGTCCAGGATTTGAACTTGTGTTGTTGTGTCCATTTCCTACGACGATAACCATTACACCACGGGCACCTCCAATGACTGACGTTAAATTATTAGTGTTACATCACAATACTTGAAACCATTTAACTCTGTGCAAACAAATGAACTTTGACTCATTTAAAAATGTTACCTGCAGACTATTTGTTTATAAAGAGGATTTGACATTAAATAACCTAAAATGGTTGATATACCATAAAAAACAACCAACCAACCAACCAACCACAATAAGGTGAGCAAAGCTGAAAAGCATACTCTGCATCCTTTGTGTGTCAGAACATCAGAAACATGATACTACTTTAAACTATTAATAATAAAATGGTGTAAAACAGGAACAGCAGACTTCTTTGACACAGATTATTCATTAATGTCTGTATAATGTCACAATTGGTAAGTAAGAGGCTAATATATCCTTATTGTGTTGTTCTATGTGACAGGTCATTTTTTTTATCTTGTGAATGAATTCCTTTTAGTTTCCATTTTCTACTATTTTGATGGTTTCAAATCTGCCAGACTGATTTTTGGTTTTAGTTTTTCTTTGACAAGGTCAGAATTAATGAGTCTCATTTACTAGGCACTTGTAACAGAACTTTACACCATTCCGAACCAAATCAGCTCTAATGTTCAATTGTCCATTTTATACTTTTCTTATATCCAGATTGATAGGATGATGATAAGTTACAGTAAAAAAAGAAAAAGAAAAAAAGAAAACAAAAAGAGAAAAGAAAAAAGAAAAAAGATTCAGTCATCTTCAGACATGGTTAAAAGTAGCTCACCTGATGATTGATTTTGTGAAACTCTCATTCATGAGTTGTTTTATATCTTAAAATATATCAATTTTGTAATATTATTTGCTCTACACTTTCAGTTTATTTCAACTTTGATGTATTGAGCACTTGAATAATTTTACTGGTTTTACTTGTCATTTCAGATTTTATCTAAAAGTGAGTGTATCAATTTCAATTGTATATATATGTATATATATGTAGTAAAAAGTAAAGTTGGCAACTGTAGTCAAGGGGGACCCCAAAGGCTCCCTTTTCAATAGCTACTACACTGAGGTGTAGGGAAGGACGTTACTCCTTTCCCTGGGTTGCTCCACTTTACTCTTGATCCATACCTTATAATGGTGAGTATTAAGCAAGGAGGCATCAAGTACCATGTTTTGAGTCTTTGGTATGATGCGACCTGGGATTGAACCCAGGTTTCCTGGGCCATTGGCGAACACTCTAACCATCATGCCAATGTTTGGTATATATATATATAAACAAGATGCTTTCAGTCACCAAGCACCATTGACTTTATGTCTACACTGTCCTAACTTAATTCTGGTTCCAGATATTTTTCTTTCTTAACATATTTATATCATCTGCAATATATCTAGCCAGACTTGTTAGTCATATGAGATCTCATGATAGCAAAATATTGCAGGCTGATAATCCACAGGTACTTCCTTAGCAATCTACAGGTAATTGTGTTAATTTTACAACAAATCTTTCGTGTCTGCAGCAGGTTTGTGAAGCTGTATACAAGTCGATGGGGTTGATGTCAATGCCAAAGACAGGTCTTTTGCTTGTCATATATGTGGCTGGGCTTGGAAGGGTGAATTTGGCCTGAGGAGAGACATGTGTACAGACAGATGCTCTTTGTGAGATTGAAGAGCTGGCTTTCTTGTGTAAAAATGTGACAGTCACTCTCTCTCTCTCTCTCTGTATATATATATATATATATATATATATATATATATATGTACACTACTGATCAAAAGTTTTGGGACCACCCTGAATTGTTTCTCTAAGTTCATAAAAATGGCTAATTTTACAACTGAACATAAAGTTCGAAGTGAACTGCCTAAGAATAAGCAAGAGTTGTTTATGCATTTACACATTGTCAGGGAATCACTTCCCTGAAGATACTTTTACAGGTTACAAGAAAGGATGCTAAGAATTTGCTTTGTAATAATAAATGTTCGAGAGATTCTTTGATGAAGAGATAATATAAATTTGCTGGAATTGAAATGATAATTATTTTATATTCATTTTGATTTAAATAATTATTGCATATTTGTAAGTACACATAGAAAAAAAATTTTTTAAATTTCTTTCTTTTAAGTTATGAAATTTTATTCACTTTGACATTTGGATGGAATAAATTCAAAAGTTGTAAGTTTTAAGGATTTCTATCTAATTCAAATAATTTTATGGTTTCAACTAATTATTTCAATTTAATAATAGTCATTTGTTTGCATACAGTTATAAGGTTTTAAATAATAAAACTAATCCTTAGTAAACAATTATAACTTCCAGGAACTATTCTGAACAAATAGTTTACAGTTATATGATGTTAATTGTTCCTATCTAATACAAATAATTTAAGTTTAAAGAAAAAAATCAATATTTAAAAAAAAATTTGGTCAGTCATGAATATATAGCAAGTACTTGTAGTATAATGGTTATAATTGAAAGAAATGGACACGGGGACCAGAGTTCAAATCCTGGACAAGGCTGTTTGCAT